>SCDY01001879.1:0-27134 GCA_004143825.1 Drosophila micromelanica | reverse complement strand
TTTGTTTGTTTTTTTTATTTTTTTTTTTTTTTTTTTTTGTTGTTTTTTTTTTTTGTTTTTTTTTTTTTTTTTGGGTTCTTGATATTGCTTTTGCAGCTATTGTTGTTGGTCTATGTTTGGTTTATGCTCGTTATAAGGCCCGATGTGGTTGTGTGTGCGATATAAAAACATAAAAATTGCTTTTCATAGGATTCAAATCGAGGTTATATAAGTTTTGGCAATGGCACTTTTTGCTGTGAAATATGGCAACAATGCCTAACAGGCTTAGCTCATGCAATACAAAAACAAAAGTAATAATAAAATAAATGCGTACAAATAAATAAAAGATATAAAAACAAAAATATTTTTGTTTTTTTCAAATTATCTCATATAAAATGTTTTATTTTTTTTTATGTATAAATACAAATATAATTTGTGTTTTGCTCTTGGTTTTTTTTTTCATTTCGTTAGCAAAATCAATAACAATTTAAAGCACTTACAAAAGCAATCAAATAATAATTAAATTTAAATTACAATTGCTTGATTTTTTTTTGGATTTAATCGTGTAAATGGATTACTTAAAATGTTTGCTCTGTATGTGTGTGTGTGTTTGTTTACGAGTTAAAAATCGCAAATAGTTTGTCAAATGTTTACAAAAATCAAACAAATTTAAGACATGTGTGTGTGTGTATTGGTAAATGTGTGTGTGTGTGTGACACGCCTAAGGTACAGTGCTTAAATATTGCATATAAACTTGGCTTACATATCGGTTCTTCACACACACTTATAAACATAAGTTGTACAAATAAAAAAAAAATTTATATTTATATAATTATAATAATAATAATAATATTAATTCCTAAGCTGATTATCATTTACAATGTAACACAATAAATTTGATAAGTTATATTCGTACGTCCGTATATAAAATTAAAGCAAAGTATATTATTCAATCCAAAGAGAGAAAGAGAGAGAGATAGGAAGAGAGAGAAGGAGAGAGAAACAATATACAGAATACAATTACAATTAAAGATTAAAGTTAATAATGAAGACAGCATTAAATTAAACAAACATTTCACAAAACGAGACACTTAGTGGGTTCAGGGGGAGAGTGTTTTTGGGGTTTAGGGTCAGGATAGACAAACATGAAATAGTTTAACAATAAAACGTTGCCAATGCAACTATTTTTGCACATAATCTTCTTAAACTACATTTGCTTGATTATTATTGTATATCATTATTAATATTATTATTTTATGTATCTTTTCAGACAAGGCCAATTTGACAAAGTTGATTTTTTTTATTTTTTAGTTTTTAGTTTGTGTTGTTTAAATACATTCATTTCATGCACTTGCCTTGAATTTAAAAATTGAATTCTTATGCGCTTGCCGCTATTCTGTTCAATGTACGATCTGTTCGATTTACTCGGTACTACGCTATGCCTATCTGTTCTACTTCTGTTCGGTTACTGTTCTACTGTTCTCATTCTGTTCCGTTTGACGCCGTTATTTCAATCACAATCAACGCTTTTTTTGTTTTTTTGTTTTCTTTTTTTCTTTTGCTTATCAACACTTACAACACTAAAACAATATGCGTCGCCATTTTTATTTGGCTGTTTTATTTTTCTTTTATAATATTATAAATCGTTGATCATGGATCATATATATATATGTATATCATAATTATAGATCAGCTTTAAAACTGCCGCTGCTGCTGCTGCTGCAGTTCGTTTACAATTTTCAATTTTGCTTTCTTCTTCTTTTTATACAAATTGTAAAGTTTAGAGTTTACGCTTAACAACTACATACATACATGGCTGAGGGTTGGTGGTTGCGGGGGGTTTTGGGGGGCGACTTACAAGTTAAAGCGAGACAAAAACAATTTTACAAAATAATTGGTTTCATAAAAATAACACACAACAACTGACAAATAGTTGACAAATTTAAAAACAATAATATATGTAAAAATTTAACATAGAAAAAAAAATTACAATTATTTTTTGCGCTCTTCAGGAAAAGGTAAGAAAGGTGTTTGTTTGTGTGTGTGTGTGAGAGTGAAAGAGTGAGTGTGTGTGTATCAAATGCAGCTTCATACAATAACAAGTAGATATATGAAAGTGTATTTGCGAGCTTGTGTGTGTGTGTGTGTGTGTGTGTGTGTGTGTGTGTGTGTGATTTTAAAAATTCATTTGTCATGTCTTGCGCGGCGGCGTCGGCGGCGGCGGCAGAGCTGGCGCAGCAGCAACATAGGCAGCGTGCGGCTGCCTCAGACTGTTCATGTCTTTGGGAATGTTTTTGTATTTGGCTGAAAGATGATGGGACTGGTGAGCAATTTGAGTAAACCACCCGGCCGGCCCATGACCTGCTTCTGCTTACCTGCTGCGGCTGCTGCTGCCGCCGCTGCTGCTGCTGCTGCTGCAGCTGTTGCTGATGCAGTTGTTGCTGCCGATACAGGCGAATCGCTGTAAAAATTTGATTTTCGCATATTGTTGCCGCCGCTGCAGAGGATGTTGCCATTGCCGTTGCCGTTGCTGCTGCTGCTGCTGCTGCCGCTGCTGCCGTTGCTGTTGCTGCAGTGATTGTTGCTGCTGCTGCCGTTGTTGCTGTTGTGGCTGCTGCTGCTGTTGTTGCCGCCGCCGCCGCCGCTGCTGCTGTTGTTATTATTGCTGGCGCCCAACGGCGGCAACGGTGGCTGCAATTTGCCGGCATGCTTATTGCCCGCACTCGCCGCTATCAGCGCAGCCAATGGCTCCGCAGCCGGCGAGCCGTTGTTTGACTTACTCGACGCTAAACTTAGATTAGAAATTGCTGGTGGTAGTGGAGATCTTTGTGAATCATTGCCGATTTCGCCAGTATACCTAAGCAAGCAAGAAAACGCACAGGAGTCAGCTGAAAGCTTGAAAGTCTGCTTGCTGCGCAACTCACTTGATGTTGGTGTATTCGCGACCAACCTGCAGGCTCTGCTCCTCGGCCCGCTTGCGCGCGATCAGCGTCTGGATATAATGCTGCACCGCGTAGTAGACGAACTTGTATTGCGCCTCCGTCTGCACCATGCCCGAGCGCTGCGAGCGCACCATCTGAATTGTCCGCTGTATATCGATTTCAGTGTCCAAGCCTGCAAATGTTAACATAAACATAAACATTAATATGAGTGTTTATTTATATATAATATATATACTTTAGATACATATATTTCTAGAGCAAAGGCTATTTTTAACAGTTTCGCGTCACTTTCTTTAACATTCTGTTAAGCTGTTAACTACATTATTTCAACGTTTTATGCTTATGTTTAACAAAAATAAAAACTAACAGCTCTGCTAAATGGTATCACAACTATTGTTTAATTGATAATCAAACTTTTGTCTCATCCCAAGCGAATATACTTCTAAAAGCTGTAACAGCAGCTATGTTAAAGAGAATGCGCTTACTTTCTTAAACATTCTGTTAACAACAGCTCTATTAAAAAGTTATCTTTGTTGTTTTTATTTTATCTTAAGCGAATAGAATTGCAGCAATAGCAGTAACAGCAGCTATGTTAAAAAGAGTGCCTTAACATTTAGTTGCACAATGGTTAACAGTTGGCTGTTAAAGTACCATAAAATGCTCACCATTGCGCACAATTTGATCCAGAATCATGTCGATCACAATAAATGTGCCCGTGCGTCCAATGCCCGCCGAACAGTGCACGCAAATGGGACCCTAAAGGGGGGAGACGGAAAGTTAGTTTGTGGAATGGCGCTTGACGGCGTCAAATGCTGTCACTTACCGGCTTCTCGCCGGCCTGGGCCAGATTGCTCTGTTTGGTATTGACATCCTGCAGGAAGTTGAGCACACAGCCAGGATCGGCGGGCACGCCATGATCGGGCCACACTTGGAAATGATAATGATAGATGCGACGCTCGGGCTTGTCGCGCCACGAGAAGAGAAACTCGCGCAGCGTATAGTCATTGGTGGAGTTCTCCTTGATGCACTGCACCTTGGCGTGGCCAAATTGCTTGCACTGCCCCTCGTCGGGCCAATAGCGTTCGCATTTGGTTTTGCCGCGCTCGATCTCCTTGGTGGTCATCACAATGACGCGCGTATTCTCCTGCCAGATCATGTTCCAGAAGTCCGTCTTTGTGTTGGCCAGACAGCCCTGGGTGGCGATATACGTTTTGAACAGATTCCCCTCCCCGCTCAGCAGCGAACCGGCCGAGGGGCCGCACGAGGAGTTCGTCGATGGCGGCGGCGAGGCATCCCCACAGTGCTTCTTGAGCAGCACAGCCAGACAGCCATTCAGCGCGGACGTTGTCGAGCTGATGCTGGTCGTTGTTGGCGTGCCGGGACCAGTGCCCGCCGCAGAGGCGTTAGCCGAGGCGGACAGGGATTCGCTGCGCTTGTGCTTGCTCAGCGAGTCCGATTTGCGCGTGCAGGTGGCACAGTTGGTGGGCAGCGTTGCCGACTTGACCGCACACTGGACGCACGTCTTGTTCAGCATCTGACAGTTGGGGCAATTGCGTTGCGTCTGCGCCGCCGTGCAAGCGGGACAAGCCGCCGCTGTGCTATTCAAGCTCTCCGACGAGCTGCTCATATTGTAAAGATCGCCATCGGTGGGTAATCGTATATAGTTGGCGTTTATGTACTCGGCGCCCGGTGCACACCGCTCCACATCCTGCAGCTTGACACGCGTGTGATCGTCTGCCAGTTAAGAAAATGAAAGCAAATCAAATAAATATGGTACTTTAACAGATCAGAAAGAGCATTGTGACGGCATTTGCTTACAGGGCAATATGTTGCGGTATCGATTCTTCAGCCGATTCTCATCCTTGTAGCCCTCGTGCCGCGAGAATGTGTCCCGGCTGTCCTGTTGCAGCGATTCAAATTCCTCCCAAAAGCCGCCCTGCATCAATCGAAATGCAATTCAGTTCACTTACATTCAATTGCATTCTTATCTGTTTAACTCACCTTCACCAACTGCTCGACGCGAGCATTGATGCCAGCGGCCGTAATGCGAGTCGCGTTGAACGGTTGCCGCAAGTGCACCACTGTGCCGCATGTCTCCACCATCGGATGGCGCTTGTAGTGCTCGATCAGTTCCGATAAAGTTTCAAACGATTCACCGCCGCCCACGTCGTACTTCTTATCCTGCAACAAAATAATGGCAAATTATTCGAATCCTAACTAAGCAGTACATTTATCCATGTTAATGAACACTCGTTAAAATGATTCTTTCATTAATTAGTTCTAATTCTTTTATTTTATTCTAACTCCTCACAAATTTCAGCTACGTTTTCCATTTTCCTCTAAGGCCGATTAAATGCGTATTTTCTGTTTCATTGCGATTCCCAGAATTATTCAAAAGGTAAAGACGCAATTTTGTAGTTTTGACAATTACAGAAAAATTATACAAAAAATTCTGTTATTTTTTTTTTATTTATTTTTTTGGTGAAAGTATCTATCGTATTAAACGAGAATTGGGTGTATTGTTTGTATTGCTAGCGACTAATTTTAGCACACAATTTTTTAACATTTAAGAAAATAGGGTTTCAACTTGATTAGTACACCCCTTTGCTACCTAAATTCGAGGGTAGTCGCTGGCAACTTGAACTGTAGCAATAAAATTGAATTGAACGAAACGCTACACAATTAGCTAATAAAAGTGCAAACGTGACCGCAATGTCAAATTGAAATAAATGCTCAACCGGTCATGTAAATCGCATTATTCGAAATGGCGTCAAAAAGCAATAGCAACACCGACAACAACAGCTAAATATTGCTATGGGGATTTACTGTAGTTAGTATATTACAATATGCTGTTTAGAATTTCAACAAATTGACAAATAAATGGGATTGTCATGTTTCGGTATAACACAAAAATACATTTACAAAAATACCCGAGTCAATATTAGTTTTGGAATAACGTTTACATAAATATACAATTTCTAGCAATTACTGTAGAGCCATAAAAAAACAAATTACTTTTATGAAAATTAATCAAAATATTTAAGTACGTGTAAATCCCAAGTAGTAAAATAATTTACAATGGAAATAATAGGAAATTACAAGTAGGAAATATGTTGTATGTTAATGGGGAGTCCCAAAACTATAAATAACTAAATGAAATCTTGATAGTTGAATAAATATCCGATTAAACAAACTAATTAAACTTTGTAAATAAAGCTAGCAGGATTTTCAAGAAAACCTATCGTATAAGCTACCAATTGGATTTAAAATTAATTATGTTCATGTTAAGCTAAGAGTTACAGAGACTTAACAGTGACCAAGCAGTGCGCTGCGCAGCTAACTCTCGTATATTTTGCATTGGCCAAGCGACAAGCAGTGTATATTGATATTACGCATACGCCACCAGTGCGAAATGAGTGAGAAAAAATGCATTTTGAAAAGCCCGCAAAATGTGATGACAAGAGCCAAACATGTAAGCACATCTGTATGCATACACACACGCACATCTCATCAGAGCTTATATATCTATATGTATATATAGTATATATAGAAATATACAACTAAACACAACTAATTCAAGGTCAAACGATGAGGAACTTTACGGCCAGTCACACGTTTGCATTACTTGTCTTGGCCATTTGCTGTTGCTGTTGTTGTTGTTGTTGCTACTGCTGCTGCTTACAAGTTGTTGTCGTCCACAAATCGATTTGCATTTGCATTCACAATTGCCTACTATTAGTAAATGCAAACAGCAGCCTTTCAAGCTGTTGTCAAGTTTGGCACTTACCTGCCATCTAATCATGACATGCGTCACTTTGTCGTCTGTACGCACGGAGAGCACAAAATCACCAGGTTTACTTTGAGATTCACGTACAAGAAATGAACCATTCTTGCCACGCTCCAATATCAATTTTTCAGCTTCTTTGCCAGAAAGATTGCCGTGAAACCATCTGCAAAAAAAGAAAAATAGAACGTGCATCATTATTATAAAGGTAAACATCGATTAGAATTGTTGTTATTAGCTTGATTCGTCTAATAGTTACGCGTTGTTTATTTAGCTTCAGCAGCTGTTTCTGACTGCAGCTGAGCGACCCACTGAGCTAACTGATTCGACTTCTGCCCGATTGTCTGTCTCTCTGGCTAAATGTTGTTGTTGTTGTTGTTTTTTTTTTGTTTTTATTTATGTGCTAAGTACGTGCGCGCTTGAAATGCAACTATGAACTGCACAAATTGCTGGCATGTGTTAGGCGCGCAAAAGCGCTAAATGACAGCAACAACTCAAAACGATGCCGACAGCGGCGACCAGTAGGAAAACAAACACAAACACGAATACAACCACAAACACAAATACAAATACAAATACAAATACGAAAGCGAATACAAATCGAATTGAATCGCATCACATCGGCTCAAATACGCGCATGTACGAGCACAAAAATGCATAACACAAAAAAAAAAGTAAAAATATTATAAAAACAAATGCGAAGAAAACAGACAAATGCAAGGCAAACAACAACGTTGTGTGTGTGAGTGTAAAAGTGCAAGTTGGTTGCTGTTGCTTTGAGCTAACATATAAGGCTTTAACTCGTCGCCTGGCCAGGCCAGTTGGACATGGACATAGACATCGACTTATAGAATTGGTCATATATATACATATATATAAATAATGCTCATATAAGTACTCAACAGCTAAACAGTTGACACAGAAAGCAAAAGGCATCAAAAAGTTGTCTAATCGAAAGCTATTTGGATTGTTGCACTGCTTGTCGTTTGGCGCCTTGTTTCAAAGCAGTATAACCGGCAAGCAGTGCCGCAATGTTTTGCTCTGTTAAAATTTGTAAATATTTTATACTAAATATTTTATACTAAGGCGAAGCGTTGTCTTCTATGGATAAAATGTGTTATATATACAAATTTACCGTTATAAAATATAGTTATTGTGTTTAATGTTTTACTAAGATCTTAATCTTATTGAATATTGATAAATCTGCAAAAAACGGTGTTCAAAAACTTAACTATTGAAATGCAATCATTTTATTTGATTTATAATACATTTTCTGGATTGGTTATAAACTAATTGGCTCAAATCACAAGACACCGTTTACAGAGTATCTTTTAGATGGATTTTTAACGCCTTCAAATTTGTTTACGCCTAAATTGGCTAGGGTATTATTTATTTTTGTGTTTTTGCCTTAAGCGTTGCTCATTTGCATAAATAACACTAACTTAAAAAACTTGCTTTGAATTTGAATTCAAGCAAAACAGAACAAAAACCAAATAAAGATGAAAACTAAGTTTCAATTTCAGTTACGAATTCGGATTCGGTTTCATATAGGTGAATATGTTGTTGTATCTGTTATGGATAGAGTCAACGTCATCTAGCTTAAGCACTTGTAGAGTTCGACGGCATCTCGTAAATCGAGCAGGTGAGAG
The DNA here is from genome assembly GCA_004143825.1 of Drosophila micromelanica. Classification (NCBI taxonomy): domain Eukaryota; kingdom Metazoa; phylum Arthropoda; class Insecta; order Diptera; family Drosophilidae; genus Drosophila; species Drosophila micromelanica. Next base: position 18,780 of record SCDY01001879.1, on the reverse strand, counting down.
ACACAATAAATACACAAATCAATCGAATTGTGTGTGAGTTGTCCTTAAGCCGGTTTCAATATGTTTATTGTTGCTGTTGTTTTTGGGGTCATAGTTATCATAAAATACGACTTAAACAAAACTCATGCGTTATGTATAGAGCATGCATGCATGTATATAACAATATATATATATGTATATGTATATATAAACATATCTAACTTGCCTCAACATTTATCGATTTATCTTCCGCATGTAAAGTATGCGAGTGCTATTTTCAGTATGTTTATATATATTTATTTATAAACAATTGACTTTACATTAGATCGGCAATTCATGCATTTCAATGTCTGATTGTTACTCTGTTACATATTCAAGGTGGTTCAGGCGGAATGATTATGATAAGAGTTTGTCGTGGATGTTATTTTTAGCACCGGAAATGGCATTGAATCGACTGTCGATAGTTTCGTTTATCGATAGGTTTCTTGCGATTCTGTCTCTTGTGTAATATTCCAATGGAAATTGCCAACTCATAAATATAATTATCTTGAAAAGAGTTGAATTTGGAGCAATATATTTGCATAAATAAATTATTTATTTATTTATGAATTTAATAAATAAATTATTTATTTATTTATGCATTTGATTTTTATTTTTATTTGTACAGCTAATTGAGTGTGTTTTCAAATTGTTGACAGGTTTTCTTGACAAATGCAAATTAATTGTTTATATGACTCAAGTTAATACTCTTAGTGTAATACGCAACACTGGTCAATGCTGTTGCAGCACTCAGCTTTCTGTCGGGCACTGGCAACTAGGTGCTTTATTTCAAAAAGAATAATGCCCTAACATTCTCTAATGTCTGTTTACTACATTATACAAATATATATATGTATATATATACTTTGACCAGCGCCTTGTTTTTGTTTTTGTTCTTGTTAATTTTATTTGTTTATTTTTTTTTGCTTTGTGATTCAACACAATTGACTTGGCTTTTGGGGCAGCCGCCAACAGCAACCAACCAGTCAACAGACCAATTAGCACCTTTCTTAGTGTCGGCTTTTATTATAGTATATACAATATGTACATGTATATTTTCCGCTTGCGATGAGGGTCACCTGGTGGCTAAAGCAGCTGCGTTAACGGCATAACTGTTTAATTTGAGCTGCAATTACTTTTCACTTTATTAAACTGCTTTTATTTTGAGAGTTCCATCAAGTTTGTTTTTGGAATTGACTGATGTTTGCGTCAGTGAAACTGCATATATGCAACATGGTGCATACCCTGTCAACTGTTTGTAAAGGATAATTTGTTACTAAGGAACAACTTATCTTCGATATAACTAAACTCTATATTTATGTATTAATATTTATTCTTTATAATTCTAAAGCTGTTCATTTGAAATCTGAGATAGATAAGGTCACCACAATTAACGCAACTAACAGGGCATTTGAAAGTCGTGCTGAAAATGCTCTAAAACACGCTTGAATTTTACAGTTACAGTTACGCACAGGAAGCACAGCTGTACGAACTGTACGAGTATCTTAAATCTGAACCTGTTGGCCATTCATGAATGAGAAACGCTCTAAAAAGGTCAATAAACAGCTCTGAGCGAATTTATGTTTATATTATATATATGTATATTTATTCATATAATTATGTATATTTATATTTATATATATGTGTATATGTGTGTGTGTGTGTGCATCTGTGTACATTGTATACATTAACATTTGTCACAAGTTGATAATTTTGTGTGCCAACGCACCTGCAAAACGGTCAACGAAGCGAGTCAAGAACTGAAAGCTGACAACGGGAGGCTGGACATATTTTCTGTTTAAAATGTACTGGGCGCAAGGTAAATGTTGTGAATTTAAAGGGAGACGGGGAGGGGGTAGGGGAAGGGGGAGTGGGTAGGTCCCATCATGTAGTTAATTTTCATTTCGAGTGCAGCTCGTTAATTTTATGCCCTTTACAAATAAGGTAGCCGTAAAAAAAATTCCATCCGCAGGGTACACAAAAAAAAAAATTAATCTAGACTTCTCCATTTTAAGATTTTAGCAAGTTCTCATCTGAACTCAATGAACTAATAAATAACCACAAAATAAAAAGCCCACGAAAAACAAAACATTGTTTTCTTTTGTTTTTATTTTTTTCAGTTTCGCACAAATAAAACCGCATTTATTTCTTTAGCAAAATCATCTAAAATACTAACAACCACATGGAAAATTCTGCTGTTGAATTTTTGCAATGCATTAAACGGAAATATGCAAATAAACAAAAAAAAAATTATAAAAACAAAACGCGAAACCATTAAAATGCCCGCGTAGTTAGTTAACAAAATGCAAAGCAATTTACATTTGACAGCCTGCACTTGAAGCTGTCAAGGAAAACGAGCCGCAGAAGGGAAATTCAGGGGTGAGGAGGGGGCATTAGGGTGAGCGCACAGTGTGTGTGTGTGCCGTTAATTGGGACGCAGCTCTCTAACGGTAAACAGCGAAATGACCCAGTGTGTGGGCTCCGACACTCGACTAGGTGATCAACTGATCAACTCATTATTTGATCAAATGGTTGCCACTGCGGAAGTGCATAATGCTTATTTACAGCTGAGGCAACAGAAAAGGGGAAAAGGTGAAAACGGAAAAAGGGCATCTATAGAGATGCGAAAAATCGCAATATTGTAAATAAATACAAATGATATTTTCAAAAGCACGAAAATAACTAATAATAACATATTTGAAATACTACTTTTCAAAACATTTGAAATTGTTTATATAAAATTGAAGCTATTTAAGAACAGCTTTCTTTATGTAATAGAAACTTAAATAGAATAGAATATAATCTTTAATAGAATAAAACTCCTTCAGTTTAAAGATTCTTTTCTTGGTAATTTTTTCTATATAGTGTAATAAATTAGGTACTATCTTAGAATTTGGGTTAGTAATGTTATAGATACTTGGTACTCTATAAAGTCTTGTGTTTTTTATCAAGTGGAAAAAAGTTTCCGCACACACACACACACATAGAGACACGTGTGTGCCTGATAAATGCAAACAGAGACGAGAGACAACGCAAAGAATTGAAAGCATTTGTGGATGGGATTGGCAAACACAAAAAGATAAGCAAAGAGTTTGCATAGTAGACAGAGAATGGAACAGCGGGAGCCTGCGACAGCTACAATTCCCGGTACGTGATATTTTATCTGATTTATATACTCGTTTGTGTATTCAGTTATTTATGAGTGGAGTGGAATTTGGTACGCTAAATGGCGTAGATTATTTCATTAGAACTCTGTCGCACCACGCAGTCTCTAAATGCAAAAATCAATAAATAACACCATAAAAATCAACAAAAACAAAAACCGAAAACTTGATCTAGTTGAGCGAATACTCTGAATAATGCCATATAATCTTCAACTGAAGATAAAATGAGATATTTGAGTTTTTTTTTTTTTAAAATTAAAATTAAACTTTTTATAAAAAATAAATTTCATATTTTTGAAGAACTTATGTGTTAATATAGAAAATCACTTTAATTTACTTTCAGGTAATGTGTATTGAAATTTAGCGAAAGTGGAAATAAATGCATTTTCTTTGCATTGAAAACGTACGAAAATCATTTTCATGGCCATGAAAATAAACATATATGCTTCATTTGTAAATATTGGTATATATGTGTATACATAATTAATTATTGAAAATGATCTTTATATATTACATAATTACGTTATTGATAAAAAAAAACGTTACTGAGATTGAGATATATGTTTTTGCGTTAGAGTATTTAAAAATAAACTCATAATGTTGATGTCGATCAAATTGAAAGCCGTTCAAATCATAAATATAAACAAGAAAGCACAAAATCAATGAGAATCTGGCGCGCAGGCGTTTGTTTATCCACATATATCATATATATATATATATATATATATATATCTGTTAGAATGTCACTAGCCCCACTCATTTCGATGTTTAGCTTAAATATTTACTCATTTGCGTGGCAATTTAAGCCACATGACAATGTTTGTTGTTCTTGTTGTTTTTGTTTTTGTTTTTGCCAGCTCGCTGTGATGGGCTTATTAGATTGTTGTTAATGCCAAATCAGCAACAACAACAACTACAATATAATCATTTAATTTGTGGCGCGCACGCGTCTCAAAAAGCCTCACGCAACAAAAAACAAAAACAAAAATTAAAATTAGAATAATACAAAAAAGAATATTTAATAATAAAAATTAAAAAGGTGTTCATGACGCGCGCGACTTAAAACGCGAACGTGCGCGCACTTTAATTTGTTGTTGTTCTTTTTTTTTCATTTTATTTTGTGTCGAATTTGGTGCGTTTTTTGTCGCCTCGTGACTTACGTGTAGCCGTGCAGTTGGACACGCATGGCCGCCAGGAGGGCCAAAGTGCCGCTGGAGCCGCCGAAGCTTTGACCAAAGCTGGGCGGCGATGCGGACCACGAGGTGGGCGTTACAGGATACGAGGAGGAGCCGCTGCTGTTGCAGCTGCTGGCGCTGCTGTTGCTGGCCCGCGGCGAGGTCAGCTGCAGGTGCAGTGACTCCGTCGAGGAGCTGCTCGAGGAGGCGCCCGTATAGGTGGGCCGGCGTCTGTTGGCCCGATTGTACTTGGGGTGGTTGTTGTTGTTGTTGTTGTGGGCAACGCCTCTGATGATCAGGGCCAGCTCATCGCTGCTCATGCAATTTTTACACTCGGTGGTGTTTGTTGTTGCGCCGGTGGTTGTTGCCGTTGTCGTTGTTGCCTTTGTCTTGTGACTTTTGCCCAACTTGGCCTTTGAATTGCTGCGCGGCCTGCCATTGCCATAATGCGCCTGAATCGCCCGCTCGTACTCAAAATTACGTTCTTTGTTGTACACACTGTTGTTGTTGTTGTTGTTGTTATTATTGTCGTTGTAGACCTGCTTCTCCTGCAGTTTATGATTAACAACATGACCCAGCGAACTGGACAGTTTCTCGATGCACTTATTGAATAGCATTTTGTTGCTGTTGTTGCACAATTTAGCTTAGTTTATTTAGTTTCTCAACACTTGTTTGGACAACAAACAAAAAACGAAAAAAAAAAACAAAACAAAACAAAAATGAAATAACTTAAAACAACAAGTTACAAAAACTTCCACAGGTTCTTAATGTTGTTTTAGTTTTTGTTATTTTAAACACAAAAACACACTGTAAATAACAACGAGTTGAGCTTGTTGTTACTGCTTGTTTTGTTTATAATAAAAAATAATAATTGTTGCGCATATGTTTATTAATTGTTTTTGCTTTCTTTGTTATTTTTATTGCACAAATTTCTTTAAAGCCGACAGCAATTTCTTTTCCTTAGCTGCCGTTGTTGTTATTTTTGTTGTTGCCAGCTTAGCCGCTGTTGTTGCTGCTGCGTCGTCCAGTCGCGTTTGCGCCGCAATTAAATGCTCCAAAACGAATGCGGCCGAAGGCATAATAATTTATCGCGTATTCAAATTATTAATATAATATCTTGAAAATTCTTTTACGAACAAAATCGCTATTGAAAAAGCCGCCCACGCACTAATCAACTGCTTTGCCGACTGTCGTTGACGCCTGCTTGTGCACTGCTTAAAGCGCGCGCTTCTTGAATTTGATTTTTTTTTGTTTTTGGTTCTGTTCTGCTCAATTGTTTTTGTTTGAAAACCACTTGTGTGTTGTTTCGCCGCTGAACCGCAACTCGAGAATGAAGCTACAGCAGCCAAGTGCTTAGCTTTTTGCTCAAGTCAGTTGTTAGCGTCGTCGTCGCTGCTGCTGCTGCTGCTGCTGCTCTCGTCGTCGTCGTCGTCGTCGCTGCTTTGCTTTGCTTTTGTTGCTGCTGTTGTTCTTGACTCGCGCTCTTTCTGCCGCTTTTGCGCTCTGCCGCTGTTCTAAGCGCTCAGATCGTTTGCTGGTGAATGAATGAATGTTGCCTTACTGTGTGCCGCGCTTTTTGTTTTAAATGCACAAAATCCGAGTCGAGCCGAAAAACAAAAATAAACAAAAGCAAAAACAACTCGAACTCAAACTCAAACTCGTCTTAATCTTGGTCATAACATGTCAACGCGAATGTAATCACAGACGCTGCCTTGTTTGAGGGGGCGTTGGCGTCAACGTTGCGTTTTTTGCTTGTGTTTGTGTTTGTGTTTTTGTTGCCGCTTGCTGTACTGCTTGGGCAATGCAGCTATTTGAAAGGTAGCCTCACATGACCAACAGCAGCAGCAGCACACGTGAAAGCTTACCTATGAGCGAGAACCGTTTGAAAGTTGGCCATCTTGGACAGGCGCAGGCGCGGACACTTTTACCTTTACTTTGAACGTTGGCGTTGAAAGTAGACGCGGGCGCTGGCGGACTGTGACTAAGGCAATTGAACCGCTCTCATATGCGACATTTATTGTTTCTGTTATTTGTTATTCACGATGTGAAAAGAGTATATTGGATTTGTGCTTTGAGTCCGTCTTGCAGTCCGTCCGTCCATCTGACTGTTTCAACGCAATTTGTGATGTTAATCAAAAATAAACATTGGTTTTTTTTTTCATTTGATTAGAAAATCGTCATTATGAAATATAACTATCTATCTTATCAAGACAGAGAGAGCGAGAGAGAGAGAGAGAGAGAGACAGAGGAGAGAATGGAGAGCAAGAGATGCAAGGTAGGACAGAGAGAGTGTGAGAAAGGGAGTAAGAGCAAGAGAGAGTGTTAGAGAGAGGGAGATAGAGTTAAAGAAAGGGAGAGGGTTAAAGAGAAACAGATTAAGAGAGAAAGAGCGATAGTTAAAGAGAGAGAGAGGGAGTTAAAGAAAGATAAAAAGAATTAAAGAGAGAGAGGGAGAGAGAGTTTATGAAAGAAAGAGAAAGAGAGAATTAAAGAGAGAGAGAAATAGTTAAAGAGGAAACGTTTAAAAGAGAAAGAGCTAGAGTTAAAGAGAGAGAGAGAGAGACAGAGTTATAGAGACAGAGAGAGAGAGAGAGAAAGTGAGAGGAAAAGAAATAGACAGACAACAAGCTAGACAGATAGAGAGCGAGTAAGCGGGACAGAGAGAAAGAGAGAGAGAGAGAGAGACAGACAGGGCGAGAGACTCAGAGCAAGCGAGAAAGAGATAGAGAGAAAATTAATCTGAAACAGCGAATAAATGAGAGAACGAGCGAGAGTGTGAAAGAGTTAAGGAGAAAAGAAAGATTGAAAATTACACTCACCTATGAAAAAAATACAAATTTTCAAATATCACATTTAAATAACACACACAAGTCACTGAAAACATTAAAAGTCTGAAGGCATTCCTTAAATTCATGAGAATCGCAGAGAGGAGTCCTGATATACAATTAACATGAAGCTTTAAGCTTTACATACAACAGCTTTTAAAATTGTACAGGATAGTGTATCGCATAATATTTTGATTATTTATATCATTCTTCTGCTAGCCAATCAATAATAATCAAGACATTTTGATTATTTGATACTGTGCACGAGTATTGTGCAGTCGTTTACACCCGACTGCAATGTTCCTACTTGTTTTTTTTTTTTATGTGTTTTACTTAGCAGCTATTTGAATGCTACGCGTTCGACCCGACAAGCTTTTCATGAATCTCATGAATCAGAACCCGAATTCGCCTTAAAGTACATATGTGTGTGTGTGTGCATATATATATATATATATATATTTGTACATATTTATATATGGTCATTATGTGGATGGTATAGCAGCTTGTAAGCGCCGCCAGTTACCTGCTACCGGAAATGAAATTGAAACCGAATAACAATGCGGGCAATTTTTCGTGTTGCGTCTTTGGGGATTTTGTTATTGCGAGCAAGCGAGAGAGATTGGAGAGAGACAGAGACAGAGACAGCTCTTCTATGGCGCAGGCGCAGACGTCAGAGGCGAACGTGCTGCGCATATTTGGCAGCCAATTTTGGCCGCGCTCAGATCTGATGTCGACGTGCGCCTGTCCCAGTCCCAGCCCCAGTGCCAAGTTCCATTGCAAAGCCCCAGCAACCGGGGACTGGTGACTGGCGGCCGATTCGCCTGCGCCGTGGGGGTTGTTGGCGATGACAAACCGTTTGGTTACGATCGCCTCATCATCATCATCATCAAATTTCGTTGGAACAACGTCAAACGAAAATGTTTCAAAGTCGAAAACAACAAAAACAAAACACATCAATCAGCATCAATAATGTTTGTTTAATTGTTGGTATACAATTATTTAAATCCTAAGAAACTAAGTAAACACAAGGTGCAAGTCTAAGCCAAATAGGATTATTTCAACGTTAAATCACTTCCATGACGTCTTGGATAGATGACAAATCTAACTGAGTCATTTAGCTTAATAAACAAAGCGCATCTTGGCTTAAGAGTTCTTATACTAGTTTTAATATTAATTGAAATTCTAAAAAGAACAGTTATTTTTGATGAGCCATATACCAATGACAATTACCAGCTAATTATACTTGCATACCTTTTTATGACATAGTTTGTCAGCTAACGATATTATTAATATTTTTCCGAAAATAAAATAAAATAATTTATTGACCGATGTCATAAAAGACCAGCCCATGGAATGTTCCACTAGACCTGCTTAGAAACACGGCTTATTTCAGGCGAATATTCTATATTTTTAGCAATTCTATTGCTGTTTAGATATGATCAGCATACATTACCAGGTTGGCGGCCATCATATTTTATAATATGTTACAGCTTTAACAAGGTCCACATATATACACACATGTAATTGCATAAGTTGAGTGTTAATGTTCTATGCGTAACCAATTCAGTTACATTCCAAAGAATTTTAGCGACGACCTTCGTGTGTCCCAAAATGTTGCCCAACAACAACAAAAAAAGGGGGGCGATATGCAAAATAATCATAACAACGGCAGAGCAACAACAGCAATAATAATAACAATTATAATATTAATGTTCATAATAGTAATATGTAATAAAGCAGTTGGGCACGACGAGCGACAACAAAAACATGAACACAATATGAAAAAAGGGTTTCAGACAAAAGTGAACGACTAACAAATACCCTCGACACAGCTTGAACAATTCATATTGTAACATTGCACGCACAAAAATAATATATATTGAATCTTCGTTTGCTTTAAGGTACTACCTACTCTTATAATCTGTAAGACATGTTGTAAAAACAGGTTTTTTATAATCTTAACGATTTAGAAAATATGAAATCAGCATTCAAAAAATTAAAACTTGTTTTTTATATGATATACAAAAATCTATAATCTAAGTTTGTGGTAGTAAAAGACAATATATTCCAGTTCAGGTATTAAATGCCCTTTACCACTTGACACTTGACAGTAGGGTATAAAAATGATCGCATAAAAAATAAACATAATTTATTGTTTAACAACATTTCGCATTGTGCGCAATTGGCAGCATTTAATATGCGCAGCGCGAAACTATGCGACGTATTCGATTGCCCAAAACCCGATCATCGGTCCCCAGCTCCCAGGTTCCAGCTCCCAGTCGCCAGTCCCCAATTACCAATTGTTTATAGGCATGTGCATATATAGCACGTTATCGGAGACTCTGGAGAGTATGCTATTCAGTGGGACTTGACATTGAGGCGCCTGTGGGGAACTGGGCCCGGGGTTAATAGCCGCTGTTAAACAAGCAAGAGTCAAGTTCAGGGTTACCCTTTAGAATTGATAAAAACTCTCAGATAAGCAAAAGATGTGAGTGGAGAAAGCAGTATACTGCTTACCGAGCACATATAAAGCAGTTTAGCATTAGCTTAAGCGAGCTTTAATTCAGCTTTAAGTCGCCATTGAGTGAGTGAGTCATAACTGTATTTACATACTGAGCATATTTTGCATAAACATTATGAATCAACGCATGACTGAGCCTAGTGACTCAACTTGTCGTTAACCAAAGTCCTAAAACAAACAGTTAAAAGGCAAGCAGGAATGCCGGACTAGCAGCTACCCTATCTTCTATAGCATTTGTTAAATGTTTCATATGTAATAATTGCTCTCCTTAACTGTTTATTGCAAAATAGATATGTTTAAAATAAATGTTGCCGCTAAATATCCCTTTTATATTAAAAACATGAATTTTAGGCATATTAAAACAAGTAAGATCGTTGCAGTCGGGCGTTACCGACTGCGTAATACTCGTTCACATTATTAATTATTATTATTATCATTACAAATTTCGGTATTTTGTAATTTGTGTGGGGGTGGGTGGCAGTGGGGGTAGAGGTAGGGGTCGAGATTAAAAACTGTGCGAGATATAGGCATTTGCGGCGTTGGGGGGCGTAGCCGGGATATCAATTTTTAGAGGCGGTCACCAGCTATCTACACAGCAAATTTGGTGACTCCATCTTAAAAATTGTGTGTGTTATCGATTGGAGCTGACAGATATATCGGTTTGTGCGAATACGGGGGCGGGAGTGGGCGTGGCCAAAACATTTTTTTGTATTGCTTGGGGTAGCATTCCTGCAATATATATGCAAAATTAGGGGAGGTCACCAAAAAATTGAACGATATTTACACGTTTTATCGATTTTTGCGTCAGATATAACGGTTTTTGTGATTACGGGGGCGGGAGTGGGCGTGGCCAACAAGTTTCTGTGATATTTGGGGGAGCATTCTAGTAATATAAACCCCAAATTTGGAGACCCTACCTCAAAAACTGTGGAAGATAGGCATTTCCCGTGTTTTAGGGCGTGGGCGCTAGAGGACGTTCTAGTGGGCGTGGCCAGAATATAAAGGGGAGGACCTTTGGGGGAGGTCACCAGTTATCTACATACCAAATTTGGTGGCTCTATCTTTAAAATTGTGGGAAATATTTATGTTATCGTAATGCCAGCCTCCCAGTGGGCGTGGCACAAAAATCTTAACACTTTGTCTGAAAAAGATAACTACAAGTATATATCCAAAGTTTTAAGTCTCTATCTTCAATAGCGCCGAAAAAAGTTGACAGCATGGATATAATATAAGGGATATATCAATATCATAACATAAATAAACAATTTTGAGTTCTAGTCGTTTTCGCTTCATTATATTGTGTTTGGAGTACTTAATCTAAAAGTTTTATGATATACAATTAGTTACAGAATACAAATTTAATTTTTGTTTGCAATTTTCAAACAACCTGAAAAATAGTTTCGGTTGTGCCTTTAATCGCTGTGTACAATTGGTTTCTGACAAGTTTGTCACGCCTATTCATAAACATTTTAAGAGAATATATCGCATCCGTTGAGATTTAGAAGTTTTATCGAATACCTTGCTTTGAATTATGGGCCTGTTCAGAAATAGCTATTATTATTAAATATATACTAGCCGGATTATGTGAATACGCGATATTTCGGGTGTACGTGACCACAATGGATTGCCAAGCTGAATGTAAACCAGGTCAAGCCGGGTTGTTGCTAGGCGAGAGAAAGAAAACTCGATCAATAAAACACAATTTGCTTTCACTACCGGGTGCAATTAGTATTATTAAATTCTATGTGAAGGACAACCTTTCGCCAATGATGATCACACGTTTTTCCGTAACGTATTCGTGTGAGGGATTTACCTGAATCAATAATCATGCACATGTCCGCCTGCTCGATCTGGTCTGTGCCCCCGCCCCTCTCCGTTTCCCCGCGCCACCTCCGGCCCTGCGCTCTTTGTCCAGCTGTCCATTTGCGGTTAGCCGCACGTTCGTGCCGAGCGCTTTTAATCGTGTGCCCAAGTCATTTAGGATACAATTTATACACGTCTCAATATAACACAAGAGTCATATGCAAGTTTTCTAACTGTGGGAGAGTCGATTCGAATTCGAATTCGATTTTTTTATTCGGTTGCAAGCAACTCGATTGTGATCGCCCCCGGGAAGCACATATCAAAAATCAGTCACCAATTTATATATCCATTTCTTTTTTTTACTTCACAGTTTCAATTAAATTGAAATGGTAAAATAAAACATAAAAATCAGTCGCAATTGATGTTTTAACAATTGTTAGGGCAAGAAATAGATATAATAATAAACAATTCCTTTAATAATATATGTAACCTTTCAAAAGGTTATTATAATTTTGCCACATAATGTGTAAAGGGGTACTTTTTAGAGTCTACTAAATAAATACATTCTAGTTCTCTGTATTGACATTAATTAAATTCATTTAATTAATTGATAATGTCAATTAATTGCGAAAAAGTGTTTACTTAGAAAATTCCTGGATATAAAACTTAAATACAGCAATCTAAAAAATATTGTTTTAAGAAACTGCAACTGTCTGAAGTGATCATGTGATCAACAGATGCTGTTAATCTGTTTTTTATCGTGGAATGCGACAGGTAAATGGGCCAAATAAATATACTAGATGATAAAATTGCAACAGAATATAGTTGAGTGCCCGATCAGGATGTCAGTATGTCTATCATCTGTTTTGGTTGGTCTACGCGACTCTTGGCACGCACCACAATAATAAAGAGGTGGGAGGGGGTGTGTGTGCGAGAGGTGGGTGTTAAATGAGCTGAAATGTAAGCATCGAAATATAATGCCGTATGAGCGATTAAAGCGGCTATATAGACACTTCAAGCTGTCGCAGCTATAGATACAGATTTCAATTCGCAGATACGGATAGACGCAAATATATATATATATATATATATATATATATATTAGATATATATATATATATATATATATATATATATATATATATATATATATACAGGTACAATTACGGCTGTCAACGTGCACGGCATAATTTATAAAGCATTTGTAGGCTTGTCTTAATGGTGAAAATTGAAAACATTTAGCATTTCAAGCACTTCTATGGAAGAGGGTTGCGGTGCAGCACACGAGGGGCCGAACGGGGGCGTACGGGGGAAAGGGGTCGTACGCTCAATATATTGTGGGGGTTACAGGTGTTTACGGTACGCGACCCATTATCCAACACGCCACACATAACACAACAAAACAAAACGAAATAAAATGAAACAAAACAAATTGAAAACTTAATTGATTATTGTCAGATTTGCTGTAAATGCCGCACGCCAAGTGGCTGCTGCTAAACTCTAGAATTGTGGATCTATAAAATAAACAATATGTACACAGTGGTTGATCGATAATACTATCCAAAATAATGACAACAAGCGTAGTTTTCTGAGGCATACGGTACCTTTTTTGTAATCTAGAATAATTGCTTTAGTTTAAAAAATCACAATTTATTATATCCGGGCTATGCATCAAATCTTGAGAATTCTATTTAGTTTTTTTAATGCTTGAAATAATTGAAATAATTGTTCCAAACTATTTGCATCTTTTGGGACTCCCCGAATTGCATAAAATAAAGTGTTACTTTGTAACAGTGTAGTTGCAACATTTATTGCTTACTGGATGGTTATCGAAAGTTTCACTATCGAGCGTTTACTGTATGCATATCCGATCTCATATATGCGAGAAGAAAGTAATGCAATTAACAATTATCGCTTTTAATTGCAACTATTAAAATGCAATGCATAACAACAAAATAATTGCTATTGCGTTACAGTTTACTGGGATTAAATCGAAATTGTTGATTTTGTTAGTACAAAGGTCAAAACAAGCTAGAAAAAGGTTTATTTAAGAATTTTAGTTAAGTTTTAAATAAATTATTTTCAATTTAAATTCAACAAAGTTCCGATTTTTTGGCCAAACCAACATGTTTAAAAAGACTCAGCGCAGGTCGCTCTTGTTTAAAATATATATATTCTTCATGGGCTCCGCAAAAAAAACCAACGAACAAAACCAAAATTCTTGTACATTAAAAAAGTGCCCCATCAAATAGGATGATATTGGTATTCTAAGATCAAATCCATAATTATTCCCACTGACAATCTGAAAATCTGACAATCGTTCAATCCAAAATCGAATGCATTGGAAGACCATCATACGAGGTGAGACAAAAGATTTTTGCTTCGCGTGAATCCCCAAGAACCGAATTTTATTGCCGATGAGTTCTTTCGGTTACATCACATTTAACAGCTATAAAGGCATATAATGTTCAGAGCGAAGCTCCACAGATTATTAATAAGACAAAAGAAAGAAAACATTTGAGTTTATTTTAGAGTACAGAACGATTCTTTTGTTTTCAACATGTATACGCGAAAGCTTATCAATCTTGTGGCAAAGTGGATGATTGCTCTAGCATAAAAATAAGTACGTTTTTCAGCTTAAAAAATATGCTTTCGCAAAAAGGTAAATAGTAAAAACTTTTTAAAGAATAAAGCTTTAGGATAAATTCAACAAATACAATGTAGCCTCAAAGCTTTTTAAATACAAGTTCATTATATATTTCTAGCTTACAGCTAAAGTCTGAAAATAATCTGAAATCTTATATTTGCGGAGTGTTTTTAGCATCTAAAGCTTCTTTTTAATTAGCTTTTTTCGTGCTTTAAACTTAAGTCAAGAAGTCCTTGATCTAGCAAGGAAGTAAGTACACTCAAACTTCTGACGTCGCAGTTATTTAATTTTAGAGTATTACAAATTGCGACGTCAGCCGAAGGAGCGTCACGTGCAATTGACGAAAGAGACCGGGGTGTAATAAGATCAGTTAAGGGAACAAATCAAACAGAGATGTGCGCGCAAATTATTTTTATTACAGAAGCATCTTTTTTTGTTTGCGGTTTATAAATAAAGTACGCCAAAAATTACATGCAGGCTAAATTCAAACAAAAAAGACTTTATATATATGTGTATATGTGAATAAAAATAAAAATAACCAACCAATCGAGAAGATATTGAATAATTCGACCCACAGAACGTCACAATGCCAAATATTTCGATTGGGTGTGGATTTGCATGGATTGCTGAGGGGAGCTCTCGGGTGACAAGAGGCAGATACGGAGGAGCTGATTTGGAGGGGTGGGAGCTGCCGTTGAGCGTCAGAGATGCGCGCACTTAACACAGTTTAAAACCTCAGCAGCAGTTGCTTTTGATTTCCAGTTTCGAGTTGGGTATATTTTTAAGTGGTCAAACAAAATTAGCCAAAAGGCATACGGTCAAAGTCAGTGGGCGTGGCGCAAAGGTGGCTGACCGTTAGGATGCGGAAAACGCAACAACAACGATGAGCACAACAAATTGTGCTGCGCAACAAGAAAAAATTGAAAACGCATCAAGAAAAGAAAAAAACAAAAAACAAAAACGAGAGAACAACAGAGAAAGAGATAGGGAGAGTCAGTCAGAGCAAGACAGCTGTGCTGAGTGGCTGAGCCATTGTAATAAAATATTTGACAGTCGGACAAAAAATGTTAATGAGCAATAAATAACAACAAAAAAAATATTAATAAAAAAAATAAATACTTTTTGTGTACGACTGTGTGGGCAGAAAAAGGCAGCAACAACAACAAGCACAACAATGCAACGCATTTATGGGCAATGCCTAGTGGGTGTGCACGTAAATATTTATATATATATAATATATATATATATATATATATATAATGGTATACCTATATATTTGCATATGTCTGAAGAGATTTGTTTGTGAGTCCGCTGCTGCGTAAAATCGAATTGACAAAATAATTACAGAAAAATGACTTTATTCTACAAATAGCACACACGGTTAAACATATGGTACGCATGTACCAAAAATGACATTGTATTTAAACAATGGTACACTGCATGTTTCTTCTACAAATTTAGTTTTTATGCAATAAATATGGTGGAATATCTGCAACAAATAAAATAAATACCTTAATGTACCAAAAGTGGTAATTTAGTGCATTAATTGGTACACTGCACATGTTTTTACAACAAAAGGGTACAAATTGGATTTTTCATATTAATCGGGTTTAGTGCAATGTCTATTTCATATTTTGACTGCCTTTTACAATCAAATTAGTAATTTATTCTAATATGCAAATGTAAAAAGCTAAAATTCTTGAAGTACTATTAAAGCTAAACCTTTAGCTTTTATTATTTTATTGATAATCGTATTTCAAGTCTACACAAAAATGCTACCTCAAAAATGTACCTTTTCGTTGCCTTTTTTTGGCAAACAACGCTGGAGACTGTTAATAGTTTTATAAAATAACTGGCCTAAACACAGGAAGATTCACAGTTTAGTCCTTTATTGGGATAATGAAAATAATCCGCCCCCTTACTTTGTCAGAAGTTTAGCGATTTTAATGCAGAATTACATTTTATAGAGGGTTTTCTCCTCTACGTGAGTTTTGTATTACAATTTGCATAACTTATTTAAGCATTGAACTGATTTCAACAAATTTTTAAATGTTTTTTGACATAAAAATACTTTTTAATTATATTTTAAAGTAGATTATAGGATAATTGATTAGAGTGCATACCAGAAAAAAAAAACTTACATAAAGTGCCAAAAAAATATGTATACTTTAAACATATATATGTATATGTTTTAAAAAGATTTTTTTATTTTTTACAAAAAATTTGATAGTTAAAGTTGAATTTAAATTAGGAATACTTATATTGAATTTTTACTATGTGTTTGATATTAAAACCAACATAAAATGCTTTTGTAGCGCACTCTGGGGTAATACAGGTGTTTTTTTTTAATTAAAGGTACAAAATTTGAAAGTTCTTAAAGGTCCCAAATCTATATTTGAACAAAACAATAAAATATATAAATCTATATACTACCTGAGAGTGTGTGAGCGCAATTCGGAACGAGAATATATCATACAAGTGGCTATATCTTAAATGTATGCAAATGCCCGCTTCAAAGTGGTGCAAATTTTGTGGCAAACTTATAAAAGATTCGAGTAAAAGTATATATACAAATAGGTCAAGGAAACACATATACATATGTACATAGGTACATGCACACACAAACCTATGTATATATAAATATATATATGTATATATATATATGGACATAGATGAATATGTCCGCATGCATGGTATGTATGTATGTATATCTATATGTGTTTGTTAATGTGTTATAGACAGCATGGCGACATCGGTCGCTGCGTCAGCTGCGCTACGCTTAATGATAACATAATGTAAACATAAGCAGCTGTTAACAGCTGTTAAGCCAGCCCATAGCAGCTGTTGTTGCTGCTTGTCCTTGTCCTGCTATGTTATTGCAACTGTGACTGCGACTGCGACTTACCTTTCCGTTGTGGGCTCGGCACAGATGAGCGCCTGCTTCAGCTCAATAGCCTGGCCATTCTTCTCCTTCAGCTCCCCATTCTCACTGTAGTACTGTACCAGCTCTGGTAATGTGGCGAACTTTTCACCTGATTTCGGGTGGGGGTTTAATTTAATTTAACTATCAATATTTATTTTTGTTTGTGCACCTACCGCCATAGAGATCGAAGAAATCGCCATTGTTTTGAATTTTGATGTGTGTGACCTCGTTGCCGCGACGCACGGAAAGTGTGAATGCGCCCGGATTTGAGGATGAGAGACGCGCTAAATATGAACCGTCGTAGCCCTCTTCTTGTAATAATTTTTCAGCTTCGATTCCCGATATTGTTGGGTGGAACCATCTGTAAAATGCCCAGAAGTGCATACACATTAGTATATAGAGTATATGTTAATTACATCACACGATAAATGAACGTGACACGAAATTGAATAAATGCCAATTCTATGGTTATTGTCAGCTGCGTGAGTTGCGCGATCGTATCGTGAGTATTTTGGTGGTCGTGAGCACATCTCTAATATGCTATAGAACATAAATTGAATTGGCCCGCAAATGCGGCAAAGGCAAAAGCCTCTGACCCAGCTACCTGTCTGGCCAAGCCACCCGCGGAATTCGCGTAGTAGCAGCAGCAACAGCAGCAGCAGAGGCAACGGCAGCAGCAGCAGAGGTGGCAGACAGCAACAGCTGTAGCTGTAGCTGTGGCACAAGCGATACTTTTGCAAATTGTGGATCAGGGAGCAGTGTTAGTTGCAAGTGAGGGGAGTGCTAATTTACTTTCAGCACTTTGTTGCACTTTTTATCTCAATGTTGTTTCTTTTTTGTTCGTTGCTTTGCGTTTTTTTGATTTTTGTATATACTTATACATATGTAAATAGACCCCGAGTGTATCTGTGCAAGTGCGTGTGTGTGCATGGTACATATGTGTTGGCAGTGTGTGTGTGTGTGAGCTTGTCTGTGTCTGTGGTTGTGTGTGTGTGTGTACATTGTCGTTTTTCCTATTGGATTTACCTTCGCGATGACATTTTCTTATTAAACGCGCACTTAAAAAATAAATCAATATTACACTTAACGAAAAAAAAATTAAACGAATGTGTGTATGCTTTTGTTTAAACTTATTTTTACTGTTTGGATACAAAAAAAAAAACTATGGATAGGCAAGGCTAGTTGTCGTAGTGATGGGAGCGAAGGAGCACGACTGCTATCGATACCAATCAGTCAGCTATCGGTGTTGGCCGCTACCTGCAAAAAGTGTGCACATACTGGTCATCATCAATGCGCGATTCACATAAATACAAGCAAAATCTAAATTTGTTAGTAAAAGAACTTCATTTCTGTTTGCGAGCCTTACTGCTTGCTTTTTTCCGTATGTCTACGGACAGCAATGAGCGTTGTCAACGACCAGTCGATACTTGCTTTTAACATATGGCAGCGCGCCGATAGCTGTGTAACTGCCAGTAGCAATTTGTTTTGATGGGGCAACATTGACGCACACAATGTGCTCGATTTGTAGGCTCCAATTGGAAACGGCAACAAAGGCGAAACACTGAAACAAGTTTTTTCTTGGCTTTTGTAATTTTGTTTTTATTTAAGCAATTTAAAAGTATTTCCCTTTTGTATATAGAGCATTGCATTGCATGTATACATACATATATATGTACATATACATATATATATATATATATATAT
>SCDY01001878.1:0-21024 GCA_004143825.1 Drosophila micromelanica | reverse complement strand
AGAATATATATACTTTATGGGGTCGGAGATGCTTCCTTCTGCCTGTTACATACATTTGCACAAAACCATTATACCCTTTTTTACCCATTTTCAATGGGTACAGGGTATAAAAATACAGACGCAACGATAAAGTTGCTCGCCAAGAACATCAGCTCCAACTGGACAGCTTGGGCTCAGCCCCTTCCCACCTTCACTCTGTCTTTCTATCTCTGTCTCTCGCCAGTTGCCAGTTGCCATTGATTGATTTGAGTGGCGGGCTACAACGATTGAGTGCTACTCAATTGTCTCTAATGATGAGCTAGCTCTTCTGGTTGATGCGGTGGCGTTGGCGTCGGCAATTGCAGGTGGAGCGGGGGAGCCAAACGCTAAAAAGTCACTTTAACAAGATAAATTGTCTGTTGGCACGGCGGGTGGCAGCAGCAGCAGCAGCATCAACGACGACGACGGCGACGGCATTCGTACTGATGCCAGGCATTGGCGGCTGTTGTAATTAGTTGATTACACAAGACACTCCACGCTGCTTACGACACCTTCTCTCTCTCCCACTCAGGTTCGCTTCACTCAACTCTACTCCCCACACTGCTCTCAACGCGTTGCGTTTGCATTGCAAATGAAGTTGTGCCTGACGTTGGGCGGAGGTTTGTTGGAGTTGAAGTTGGAGTTGGAGTTGATGATGCTGTTGAATAAGAGCAAACAGTTGCGGCCTCATGCAGCTTGCATGACGTTGCCAGACTGATGTGGCCGAGTGGATTTTTCATAACGTTGAGTACCTGTGTAATATGCGCAAAATACAGGGCAAATATGTATTTTATTCGTATGTGTGTGCACATAAATAAGTAAATGTGTATTTATATATTGATGTATGTGTGTTTTTGTGTGTCATACGCTCATTCAATGCCAATTTTCAGTCGCCGCTCATGAAAAATGTTGACATTTTTTTGCAGCTTATTGAATTATCAGCATGCCACAGCCTCAGTTGTTGGAGGGGGTTGGTGGTGGTATTTTTGTTGGAGACGGGTTGGCAGCACATTCTTACGTATGTACATAACAGTATATATATACATTTGTATGTATGTTTGTATAAACACCACTCAGACTTTACCTTTGAGTATATAATGACACACACAAACACTCATAACCGCAATGACGGCGTCAAAGCAACGGCGACGGCTACGCTGCAGCCAAGCAACCGGGCAGCCAGTGAGCCGTACGGTTTACATATAGTCGATAAGCGCACTCACACACTCACACACACACATACACTTAAACGCGTGCACAGCCCACTTCATACAGCGACAACAACAACAACAACAACAACAGCAACTGCAAAGAGGGTGCTTTGGCAAAAGCTACTGAAGCAGCAGCAGCGACGTCGACAGCGACAGCGTTCACAGCCGTTCACTCTGGCAAATGAACCTAATTTGATAGAACTTAAAACAATAACAACAACTGCTGCAACAGCCAGAGAAAGCGAGAAAGAGTGAGCAATAGAATGGGAGAGAGCAGCAGCAAAAGAACTGTAACATATCGAGCAGTAACAGAAAAAGAAATAACAAAAACAACAACAACAACTACAAGCGGAACAGTAGCGCTCATTAAATACTCTTTCTTTCGGACTTGCTGTTCGTGTTGCGCTTGTCCCCCCTCAGTCTGTTTGTCCGCCTGTTCGTCTGTCCTTCTGTCTGTCGTTTTATTCCTTACCGGCTCTTGTGCTACGTGCGGGCATTGGATGGGAATTTAAATTGGTAATGCGACGAGGCCCAACTCGTGGTTCGATGTTCGTTGCTGTGGTTGTTGTTGCTGTTTCTGATATTCGTTGCTATCGCAGTGCCGCACACTTGAATACACATACACACACACACACATATATATATATATATACAAGCGTGCACATAAAGTGCTATACATGGCCGTGTTTGTATGTTTCTGTGTGTGTGCTTGTGTATTTGTATTTGTGTGTACAGCAAGATTCGAGATAGAATGCAGTGGCGTACGCTGCAATTGCTAACAGGGATGCAAGTGTAAAGAGTTAAAATAATTATTGTGATAAGTAATAAATATGTAAGAAAAATTTAAATTTATATAATGTAGATTAATAAATATATTTTATTCTATTGTAAAAGAGAATTTTTAAAAATGATTTTATTTATTATTCATTTTCTTTTTACTTTTAATAAACATTGTTCAACAAATTGTTTAGTATTAGTATTATTTATTTATTTTTTAAAATGTTGCACTATTTTCTTGTTCAATGATATAACATATTTATTGTTATTTATTCACCCCCTTTCAATATATCTTCATTAAGCCGCTGCGCACTTAGTGTCCCAGTCGCATGCCTGTGCTGAAATATTTTCGAGGCAAGCTGCGCACATAATGGCCCCTCTCCAGGCAACGTCCATGTCCGTCCGCAGCCAGTGCTGGCGTCTCTGCTGCTGCTGCTCCTGTTGCGGCGGCCGCTATTTTTATGTACAAAATACATGGCACATAAATTGTTTCAGGCCGCCAGAGCTATAGCCATAGCCATAGCCAGAGCCGAGGCCGAGACCGTGTATTCTGATTGTGATTCTGTTCCTGTGGCACATACAGATGAGAAGAACAGGGTTGCATGCAACGCACTGCGACTGCACATGGCCATGGATATGGCGTTTGTTTTCGGATTCTGCTTTTCGGCTGCTGGGAAAGAGTATTTTTCTGTTCAATGCTTTTTCTACGCCCGTTTCCGTTCGCATGTTTGCTTCTGCTGTTGTTGTTGTTGTTAGCTGCTGTAGTTTGTGTTCCTGCTGTTTTTGTTGTTGTTGCCTGATTCACACATTCCTAATTGAATTATCACGCATAAGCGACAACCAAATCCAGCTGAGAGCTGTGTATGAGATGATTTGAGGTGCCAAGTGATGCAGATCGAACAGGCCCCCTCCACCCCCGTCTCCGCCATAATATTCATATTTTGTGCGTTTTGTGTTATTTTTAGACACTGGTTTTACTATAAAAACTAATTAGAGTAGTGAGCGCGAGTGTTTGAACGTTAGAGATGGGCGCGTGTCGTGACGTGACACGGTCTTTGCGCTTAATAAAAAACAAAAGCATGTCAAGGTGTATTTTAGAGTAAATAATTTAACAAAAATACAAAACAATTTCTGCTGTTTCTCTTATACGACTGCTGACTTCGGCTATCTGACTTAAAAAACATACCAAAAATATTTTTTATTATCATTTGAAATCATTTATGTATAAATTTGTAATATAACATTTATTGCAATTACAGTAATTACAAATTTATTTGATAAATAGCGCAGTATAAATTAAACCCGCATTCGTTTTGGATGTATTTCGTGACACGCGCTCATTCCTAGCTTGAAACTTAGGCTCTGGCTGGCATTCAGCCCTAGAGCACAGGGCAACCGACTACCGTTAGCAACGATAACGCTGCTTCAATCGCATAGCTGGCAAGCAAAACCAAATGCCGTTTCACTACACTTTAATGTACTCTATGTACATTCTAGGTACAAAGGTATATACATAGTTTGTGTACATCCATCTGTGTGTAGATACCCAACGCGGGAAAGGTTTTCGGCTTTGGTTTTATGTACAACACGCCCATGGCCCTGTGCGAGGGTTATTCAATGCCTTGACGCTGTTGTTGTTGTTGTTGTTGCATTTCCATTTTTATGTACAATTTTTCATTTTGCGCTCGCTTCGTTTTACAACATATTTTTTTTCTTCTCTTTGCATTTCCATTTCACTATATTCGCGCGCGCACAAACACACACAAACACACGCAAACAACGGCAACGCTGGCGCATTTGTATGTGTGCGTGCGTGTGTGGTTTTATGTTATCGCAGTTGCAGTTGAAGCATCTGATGCGACACGTTTCGGCATTAAGCCCTGAGCACAACCCTGCTGTACCCGCAATCCGTACCCCGCACCCTGCACCCAACAACAGCGTGTCCTGCTGGCAAATATACTCTTTGACAAACGCCGTTAGCAAACCAACAGCAAAACCCACCACACAGCACACTCACACCACACGGCTTTCGCTGAGCACTCACTCACTCTCTCTCTTGCACACACACACTGAAACATGGGCACTCAAAGCCGAATCGTGTGCGCTTATTATTCCATTCTTTTCCTTCTTGTCGCCACTAATTGTTACTGCACACACGCACAGAGTTTTTATTTACTGCGTTTATATACATAAGGCTGCTTTGTAGATAGCATCCGTCCATTCATTCGTAGCATATAAGCAGCAATCGCTGTTTGTTAAATATGCCTGTCCTTCGCTCTGTTCAGCTCTGCTGCTGCTTCACTTTGCTGTGTATGTGTGTGTGTGTTTCTTCTTGTGTCTTGCTGCCTTCATTCGTTGCCGTCAACGCACTTCCTTCTACAGTTTTACGTGTGCCTCTGTCTCCCTTTCTGCCTGTCTATCGTATGCGTGTGTGTGTGTTCTAGCGACACAGCGTCAGCCCCACAGGCTAAATTTTGTCATTCTTGCGCTGCTGCTGCGCTGCTTCGGCCTCAGCTTCTGCTGAAGAAGAAACTGATATTCGAAAGCTGCTGCTGTTGCTGTTGATGTTGTTGTTGTTGTTGCTGCTGCTGCTGCTGTTGTCTGTTACCGTTGCTCTGGGCAAGAATTTCGAGCATTTCTCGAAAGTTATTCGAGGGTTGGCGCGCGGCGTTTGCCTCTGTTCCTGTCTCCGTGCGTCTCGAGAAGCTTGAATGGATGGCCTCAGATAGCATCTGAGTTACTTTTTAATACATTTTAGCTAAATGGATATTTGAGGCTGATAAGTAGGACCGGGATTCCGGTCCCCATCCCGGTCCCGGTCGCAGCATGTGTGCTGCCCGCGAACGTGCGGGGGCAAGGGCGCCACTTCAAATACTCCATCTTATGGTATTTTATAAAAAGAAATTAAATAACAAGAATTTATATTGACTAGCAAGCTTTAAACGCTTGTGGGGTAAACAATCTTATTAAATTTAATAAATTTTGTGCAAATTGTCGAACGCAAGCACTTGGATTTAGAAGAGGTCACAAGTGTGAAAACCTAAGCAAGGTTTTTTTTTAGAGTTTCAACGGTTTTCTATAGCAGTTCTTAATAGAAATATTCTTCAATGCCGACGGCGAAAATCTATCTTTATATTTGTTTCTACCGGAACAACTTTATATCTTATATCTGTATATATTTATCTATCTACTCACTTATTGATCTCTAACATATAAAATATATTACTTTATCTATCTTTCTGTTAAGTTTTCCATATAAATTTCTACCTATCTTTTTAGGTATCTATTATTCTGCCTTTACAATTATTCTTTATTTTTAGTTACCTATTTCAAATAATTCTCATATCAAATCAATTTTAAAAAGTATTTGATTTTAAAAACGTATTTTTTTGGATTCGAGACACAGATACTTGTAACCGCAATATGAGCCATTCCTTAAAGAATAACCTTAGCTTGAAGCTTGAATCATGAAAGGCAAGCCATAACTTATATTTTTAGGTGATCATCTTTTGAGGAGTATACAATACAAAAGACATACAGGTCACAATCCCGGCTATTTTCTTACGAAAAACTAAAAATATTTATTATCTATTTTTACGCAACCTAAAAACCACGCTCCTACATATATCATAAAGCAAAGCATGCAAACAAAAAGCGACGGCATTTGCCACATTGAAAATGTGTTTCAGCCAAGAAACCAGTTTTGCTGAAGGTCTCACAATTCAAAACAGGCCCAAAAACAAGACAAAAACTAAAAACACAATGAAAAAAGACACGTCATGCTATATTAATTATCATTTCATAATTAACGCACACAATTCTTGCCAATCGATTTCAAGTTCGAGCCCACACGAACAGCTCTGTTGCACAGACAGCGACCAATCGAAAGCGTGGCACATTCGTGTCGTGCACCAATCGCAGCGCGGCACGAACAGCGACCAATGCGTTGCCAGCGTTGCGTCGCATTTGAGAGCGTGTGTAGAGCTCGTATTCGATGTGAGACATGGCAACTCTACAACGCTCTACACGCTGTACAGAAAGCGCACAAAAGCTTTACAAAAAGAGCTTTTAAATTGGCTGTACAGAGACGATGTGCATTTAAAAAAAAATTACTTTATTTTATTTGCAATGAAATGAGTTTAGTGCGGGTGAGTGGATTTGTATATGTCTTAGGTTGGTTCTAATTAGTGTAGAGTTGCTTTGAGCTTACAAATTGAGTGAAATATGGGAAAAGTGACAGGCAAAAGAGGTTGGTAAAATTCTAATGCATACTTTTGGGTTGAAATGTGCAAAATTGAATAACATTAGAAAGAGTTTACTGTAATAAAAATATCGCATTCGTTTTAATAGGTTTGCATAATTGGTTTAGTGACTGATGAAATACAAATAATTTAATTGATTGCCAAGATATGTTTTGTAGAAAATTAATGAAACAGTTCTCAGTTGGACTCCAGCTTCTAAGAGCGGACGAGCACCTCGTAGCTGTCCAGGCGCACCTCCTGTCCGCCGAAGGGTATGTAGAGGCAGTGATGGGACGGATGGATCTTGCCGGGCGTGAAGCTGCCGTTGTAGTGGCCGCGGCCAATGAACAACGGTTCTCCGTCGCTGGTGCGGCCGCAGACGACGGCGCCGGGCGGCACATTGCCGTAGGAGTCGGGCACCCAGCCGTAGCCGTAGCCGGCCAGAAGCTCAAAGTCGTGCTTGACGTGCTCGTGCCCGCCGTAGGCGACATAGGCGCACCCCTTGCTGGGTATCACCTTCGCCGGCAGCAGGTCGCCGTCGTGGTAGGCCCGGCCCACGTAGATGGGATCGCCGTCGGCGTCGTGTCCGGCCAGAATGGTGCCGGGCACAATGTGGCTGCCGGATGAGTTGACCCAGGTCTCTGGCTGCACCAGCACCTCGTAGGCCTCCAGCCGGTGCTCGGCGCCGCCGTACGGTATGTAGAGGCAGCCGTGCGAGGGATGCACCTTGCCGGGCGTCAGGCTGCCCTGGAAGTAGCCGCGACCCACAAACAACGCCTCCCCCTCGGAGGTCTGGCCGACGCGCAGGGCGTGCGGCGGCACCTCCCCATTGCTGGCCGGGATCCAGCAGTAGTGGTGTCCCGTTAGCACCTCAAAGTCGTGCTTGCTGATCTCCTCGCCGCCCCAGGCCACGTACGCCTGCTGCTTGTTGGGAACCACCTTGGCGGGCAGCATGTCGCCGTTGTGGTAGGCCCGGCCCACATAGATGGGATCATTGTCGGAGTCGTGGCCAGCGGCGATGGCAAATGGAGGCAGTGCATCGTAGACATTGCGGGAAATCCAAGTGTGGTCTGCCAGAGTGAAAAATTTATTAAAATATTGGTTTTACCCATTGAATAATTATGGAATTAAAGGCAGTAATCCTAACAGTTGCCAAATAAATTCATTCATCAATTTGAGAGCAGTTGTTGAGTAACAATTACTCTTTACTCAATGACTCAAAGGGATTGAGTGTAAATCGGAAGCTCTTGTTTTTCTCTCTCTCTCTCTGTCTCTCTATTGAGTAATATTTATTTTTGAACACTCGTTCTATCTGCCTTGGCAACATTCTACTTGTCAGGGTCGAGTGCTTTATATGGCGGTTGCAGGGCGCACTTGGCAAGGGTTTGTTATCACAGTTCGTTTGAAAATCGTGGCATTATTCACGCCAACCTATTTTTGCTTTAACTGACAGCGAAAAGCCCCTGAGTTAGTTTTAAGTTGTACGGCTTGTAATTGTCGCCTCCTGCTTGATATATAACTATATTGAACTTATCGAACTGTACTTTCACTTGGTTCCAACTAAAAATAGCTGAATTGTCTAACTTTTGTGCACTCGTTTAAAACGTTATCAATGTGAAGTGTTTCACCGAAATTGAGGCACAGTTTAGATAAAGATGACGAACAAGTAGAAATTTAAAAAAAAAAAATCATTGGAAAATATATGTGTTCCTTTTAGATTTTAGATATATTAAACTTTTATTCACTTGAATTTAAGCTCATTTTTTCGATGATACTTTCACTGGTATATTCCACACTTAATCCTTTGCCTGATTCCTTTGCTTACCCATTTTGTTGTGTGTGTGTGTTTGAGTTGTTTTTTTTTCTGGGCAAGTTGCAACAAATTGCAATTAAGTTTTCGGGATCGGACAAATGGAAAATGTGTAACGCTCTGACCGTAGCTAGTATATAACTGACTGGACGCACAACTGGCAGGTCGGTTATAAAGCTGGCAGCTCTGTTATCGGGCAAGATTGATGTTGTTGCTGTGTTGTGTTGGCCCGTACGATAAGATATCAAATCGGAGACTAGGGAGTTATTCCAAGTAAACATGTGTTCATGTGAGCGAGTGTTTATTTTCTGCTCATTTTTGGGGGGATCTGGCTGACAAGCTGGCACTTCGTCATCGGCCAAAAAACGTATTTGTCAACTAATTGTATATTTCTTCGATTTTTGTTACCTGTACTTGGCTAGCCTTCACAAGCCTTCAATAAATAAATTCGCTTTATGGTATCCTTCTCTCTCTGTGTGTGTGTGTGTGTCTAATGAATATTTGCGCGCTTATCTTTGAGCGATTGCACGGTTTAAACCTTATCGAGCCGGTACAAAATACATTTAATCGATAGTATTAGTAAAATCAAACCTTGGTTACAAGTTGTTGTTACTTTTGTCATAATTAATTACAACTAAACAGGCAGGTGTGCTAGACTGGCAGATACCTTCTTAATGGCTGTAGGCAGCATTACGCTTAATCGGCTTTAGCCGATAACTGATCAAGCGATTAATCGATTTTGGTCTGAGGGTGCTAGTGAAAGTGTCTACGTTCCATGTAAAGAACTTATAAGCAGCTTTATTCTGAGGCTTAATCGGGTTAAGCCGATAACCGATAACAGATTAATCGATTTTGGTCTGAGGGTGCTATAGAAAGTGTCTACGTTCCATGTAAAGAATTTATAAGCAGCTTTATTCTAAGGCTTAATCGGCTTAAGCCGATAACTGACCAATCGATTAATCGATTTTGGTCTGAGGGAGCTAGTGAAAAGGTCTATGTTATATCTAAATAATTTAAAGGCAACATTCTTCGAAGGTTTAATCGACCGATAACTGATCAATCGAGATTAATCGATTTTGGTCTGACGGTCCACATTACATCTAAAGAATTTCAATGCTTACAATCGTCCATTTTGTTGCTCCTGAATCCTGTAGTTTTTCCGTCGACTAAAACAGAAACTTCGACTGCAGCGCGAAATTTACCCAACGAGTTCGAATTGCATTCGCTTTTATGCTTCAGACTTTCTGTTCTTGCTTTGTGCAAGTCTTTGTTTCGAATAATTGCACAATGGATATCATTAATTTTGCATTCCCGTGTTGATAATGAAAGCCACATCTGTTTCAGCTTCTGTTTCTGTTTCTGATTCTGATTCTGATGCGGGTTTCCGACCTGTTGCTCAGCCCCCAAATGAGTCAGTCTGTCTGGAGTTGGGAAAAGTTTCATTTAAACAGCCGGAGGAACATGGCCTGCTAGATCTTAAAATAGGTTCGTTGAATCAACAAAAAACAATTCGCTTTCGATTAAAATTTAATCTTTTAAAATTACCTGTTGTTTGAGCCAAAGAAAACAAGTAACTTTTTGTATATTAACTTCAAGATAAATTATGAAAATATCCTATATAATAAAGAGTTAAGATTGTGTTCTTGAAAATAGTTGCAATAATAATATTATATATATTTATATATAAAACAAATTTTATATATATAACAAATTACACCGTATATTAAGACCATAAATATTTCGTAACGGTTGACCGATTTACAACAATCTGGTAAATTCTTAACATTTACTTTTCTTCTACAATATTATGATAAAGCAGCAGGTGTTTCACCTGGGCTTGGCGCTCAAAATCGAAATGAAAAGTGGATATTTGTTGTTGCCCAGTTGACTAACTAAACGAATAACAAAACAATACGGCACCTGTACATATCAAATATATATATGTGTATATATACAACCTAGATAGATAAAAGTACAGATACAAAACAAAAACCACCGCTTTATGACTCATCCGTGCTTGCAAAATGGAAATGATAAGAAAGCTCTAAAGTCGAACACAACGTTCCCGATAAGGGCCTGTCAATATCCACTGAAAAAAGCTCATTGATAAGAGCAACGAGTGAGACGAGAATGCAAATACCCTAAACTGGCGCTTGGTTCCCCCAGTAGAAAGTAAGTTCTTGGTTAACTTCTAAGCGAAACTTGTGATCCTTATGAAATTTTCAGGACTTAGTACGAGCATTGAAATGTTTGTAGAAACCAAATCTAAAATCTGTAGTATTTGATTTGTGTTTTTTTTTTGTTTATTTTGCATTTTGGGCGCGTTGTTGGGGAGATATTCAAAATGCAAAATATTCAAAATCTGCGTCCGCTTTATACGAACTTGACGCACAAAATTTGGTAGATTTAGCTCATATAGTCTCCAAGATATGCTAAGAAAACGAATGCTTGAAATCGATTTTTATCGAAATTAACAAAATGGCGCAAAATATCGAAAAAAAAAATTATGACCTTTTTTTACTTATTGATTAGGAAAATTTTAATTTAAAAGGCTTACGTCTCTAGCTTTTGAAGTTTTCGGACGGACAGACAGACGTACAGCACTACATCAATTCGGCTTGTTGTACTGATCAAGAATATATATACTTTAAAGGGTCGAAGATGGATCTCTTCGACTGTAACATACATATTCCCAAAACCAATATACCCCTTCGACCCATTTTCAATGGTATTAAAGACGAAATCGTGTGGGCGCAGTTTTAAAAGCCATTTCACTTGCCGTTGACGCTTTTAGTAAATTTTGAAAGAGCGCACTTGCGGGTCGTCCAACGGAGCAGGAAATAAATAAATTAATAATATATATTATATAGATAAATTATCAACTGAGGTCGCTTATCAAGCTCAACAGTGAATCATGGGTAAGTTGAAATATATATGAAATATTTATATTAAGATATTTGGTGGAACCTCAAAAAGTTAGTTTTTAGTCGTAGTTCTCCAAACGATTCTCAGATCCTTGGCGAGCTTTTCGCGGCAAATCGGAAATAGTTTTGATTTGTGTCCTTTGGTTCTCTTCCTCTTTTCGGGCCGCATTTAGGTGCCGTACAGCCAGGAGCAGTTCTGAACATTGGTGGGCGAGTGCAAGAAGTGTTTTCCCACTCTCTCTTTCTGTCTCTCTCTCTCTCTCTCTCTCTCTCTCTCTCTCTGTTGAATCGCATGATTTTTGGAATCCAATAAATCAAATATAATATCTTATCGCGGCCGCTCATTAATATACCCCCCCGCTGTCCGCTCCTCTCGTTGCAGAACACACTTGGGTGCACTCGACTCCGAATGCTTCACTGCCTCCGTACGCTGTCGTTGGCGGTCACGATGCCGACCGCTCCCCGATCTATGTGGGTCGCGCCTACCACGAGGGCGAGACTCTGCCCGCCAAGGTCGTTCCCAGCAAGCGTTGCGCGTATGTCGCCTACGGCGGTCACGAGCACCAAAAGACCCACTACGAGGTGCTCGTCGGCCAGGGCTACGCCTGGGTGGGCAGCTGCAGCGGCGGCGTGCCGCCGAATGCGGTGGCCAGCGGGCGCACCCGCGGCGGGGAGCCGCTCTACGTGGGTCGTGGGCACTACGCGAACTCGCTGAGCGTGGGCAAGGTGCATCCGTCGCACGGCTGCCTCTATATACCGTTTGGCGGGCAGGAGGTGCGCGTCAACAGCTACGAGGTGCTCATCCGGCAGCAGCAGGATGTCTGGGTGCCGGCCACGCCCAGCTATACGCCGCCCGGCGCCGTCATTGCCGGCCACGACTCGGACCGGACGCCCATCTACGCGGGACGCGCCTTGCACGAGGGTGAAATGCTGCCCGCCAAGGTGGTGCCCAGCAAGGGCTGCGCCTACGTCTGCTTCGGCGGCTACGAATACCAGAAGCCCACCTACGAGGTCCTCACCGGCTACGGCTACGTCTGGATCCATGCGCACAACCACAGCATCCCGCCCAATGCGGTGTCCACGGGACGCGCCCGCAACGGCGATCCGATCTACTTTGGCCGCGGACACCATCTGGGCAGCCTGACGCCCGGCCTGATCTCCGCCCGCCAGCGTTGCCTCTACATTCCGTACGGAGGCCGCGAGATTCGCATCGACTCCTACGAAGTTCTCTGCCGGCAATAAACGCCCGATTCCATCACAGATATTTACACCGAACAACCAATTTAATAGACTTCCCTAAGTCGCATCGCTGTCAATTTAATTTATAATCATTTTTGTAATTTATAACATTTAAATCATAATAATAAAGAGTGCGACTGCTTCTGAAACACATTTCAAGTCTAATGTTACTATATCTTTCTATATGTATCCTTAAGATAAACTTTTGACTTCTACTTCGTACCTTAAATAAATAGCTTATCCTTTTCAATAGCATATATCCTATATATAATTATAATTATTATTATTTTTATTAATATTATTATTATTTTTATTATTATTATTATTATTAATATTATTTAAACTTTTAATACCTATACAAAATTTGCTAGGGTTAGATTTTATAATTTACAAATTCTAAAAATCGATATTTATCGATAGATAACAAAACTGTTTAATTAGAACATTTATAGCCTCTACCTCTTATAGCTTAGAGATCAATCCGTTAAATATTATTTTGCGACAGATAAGTTTTACTGCTGGTTGGTCTCAATACGCTTACAAATAATAATATTAGTAATATTTCTAACTATATTACACATCCTTCTGTATTGCAACCTTCAGTACTATAAACCTATCACCTTCAATTCAATGTTTATAAGCTTTTGAGGTCAATAAAATTTTAGTAATAATCATATGTGTTATTGTTCCAGAATAAGCTTATAATTTATTATATGGCTTCCCTTATCCACTTTCCTTACCCACATTCTTTGTGCTATTTTTATGCACTCCACCCATTGAAAATGGGTAAAAAGGGTATATTAGTTGTATGCAAAAGTAAAAGTTTGTAAAGTATATATATTCTTGGCCAGTATTGTAGTCGGCTTAGCTCTGTCCGCCCGTCCGTCCGTTTATCTGTCTGAGTTGGAAAGTTGTTTCGAAGAAGTTTATTTAATTTTATTTTTCGATATATATCGGTTATTGCCCGAATAATATTTGGAATTTTTGATACCTCCCCACAAATCACCGCAAATATCAAAACACCCAATTTATAAATTACAAACTTGCAATTTGATATCTATATAGATTTTTTAAGACCTAAATATTTCATAAGGATCATACTTTTAGTTGAAAAGTTGTTCAAGAATTTAGTTTTCATCGCAATTGTTTCGATTTAATTGCAGGTTACAAGTGGGTGCAATCCTCGGCGTATGCCTCGGTGCCGGCGAACGCCGTTGTGGGCGGCAACGATGAGGACGGGGCCATGATCTATGTGGGCCGGGCGGAGCACGAGGGCGACATGCTCGTCTGCAAGGTGGTGCCCTCGAAGCAGATCGGTTTCGTATCGCAGCGCGGCGAGGCCCTGCCCAAGGACATCTTCGAGATGCTCTGCGGCGAGAATCTGGTCTGGCTGAAGTGCTACGATCACGTGATACCCGAAACTGCCGTGCTCTGCGGCCGCACCGCCCTCGAGCAGCCGGTGTACATTGGCCGGGGCCACTACGAGGGCCACCTGATCATTGGGAAAATCTCGTCGGTGCATCGCGCCCTCTTCATTGCCTATCGGGGGGCGGAGCGCCGGCTCGACTCGTACGAGATTCTGGTGGAGGAGCGGCATGCCACGCCCGGCTGGCAGCTGCCGCCACCGCATGACCAGCCGGAACTATCGGAGAAGTGCCCGTTGACGCCACCGCCACCACCACCACCAGCACCACCATCAATTGCCGTTGCCCGCAAGCCGTATCCCTATCCGCCGGACTTTGATGCCGTGCCCTTCCCGCTGCACGACAGGCCACCTCAATATACGCCCATGCCGATGCCGGCACAGGCCAGCACAGATCCGTATCCACCGTATCCACCGCCGCCAGCAGCACCACTAACGGAGCCCACCATCTTGCCCGTCTACAAGCCGCCGCTCGCCGTTCCGGTGCCCATTCCCACCCTGTCCAAGCCGCCCTCCTACACGCCCGCTGAGGTGGCGCCTCCAGCTGCGAGCTCATTTATGCCAGCGGAGACCTACAGGCCACCACTGGACCCGTATGCGCCCAGCTGCTCCACCACCGGCTCCAGCTACACGCCGGCCGAGTGCGCCCCAGCCGCGCTCGTTTACGGCGGACCAGCCACCCACGGCACCGCTGGCTGCGATGTCTGGGTGCCGGCCAGTTCCGGATATACTCCACCGGATGCGGTCTTCGGTGGCCACGACAGCGACATGACGCCGCTGCTCGTCTGCCGCGCCTTTTACGCCGGCGGTCACATTCCGGGCAAGGCGGCGCCGAGCCGCGGCTGCGCCTACATCGCCCATGCCGGCCGCGAGATTGTCGAGTACCGTTACGAGGTGCTCGTCGGCCAGTCCGCCTACCACTGGGTGCCCGGCTACGAGGGCAGCATCGCTCCCGGCGCCGTCGAAGCGGGCCGGGCCAGCAACGGGGAGCCGCTGTACGTCGGCCGTGGCCGCTACTGCGGCAGCCTGACGCCCGGACGGATCCAGCAGTCGCATCGCTGCCTCCACATCCCGTTCGCCGGGCAGGAGGTGCGCATCAGCAGCTACGAGATCCTCGTGCGCAGCGATCACCATCAGCGCCAGCAGGCGATCAATCTGTGCTACTAGCAAATACTATATATATATATATATGTATATATATGTATATTTATTGCTGAACAGCTACCTCAAACTATACCCTGTCTGTCGGTATTGATGTATAAATTCGTATGTAATCGATTTAGATAAACTGCTGAGGACTTTGACTTTGAAAATCGATAATGAAAAACGCAAATCGATAGCATGTGAATTTTTAATTAGTTTTAAAGCTGGAATTACCAAATTTCGTATGCCCCAAAAAAACTAAATTTTTCGAAAATAATATTAATAATTACGCCCCTGAATGAGTATAACGCAGTCGGTGACGCCCGCCTGAGAAGTTCTTACGTATTATTTATATAAATTACCTAACTGATCACTCCGAAAATAAATGCCCGCCTAAACTCGAGTGTAAGCAAAAAAAAAAACAATACAATTTCAATTCTGTTTCTCGATTTAATTAAAATACAACAATTAAGAAAATAACATTTGCATTACACAAAACATCTTGTTACTGTATATTTTCGCTAAGTGTATTGATACATTCATATTCCTGCGCAGCTAACTCTATATAAAATGCTTGTATCTATTTATGTTATATCCATGTATATATTATCTATTAAACATACTTCTATTTAAATGATCTTCTTTTTAACATTTCTTAACTTCTTTGAATGAACCTGGGAAAAACGTAAAGAATAGTCTAGAAATCAAGCATCTTTAACGTTGCGCGTTATTCCAAGTTTTTTATATATTTCCTAGCCAAATGTGGATGCTAATAAAAGACAGCTACTTCCTATATTTGAGCCATAAAAAATAATTGTAAGCGGACTTAGCCTCGACTTCAGATGGGGTTTACTGACCCTTGTCGCGATCTTCATGGTAAAAATCTTATTTGCCTTCTCTTTTGCTTTAACCTACTGCCAACATTTGAGTCACAAAGTGGGCCAGACAGAAAACAAAATCTCACACTTGCATGTATCTGTATCTGAGTTATCTCATCGCCGCACGTGCCTTATAGATATTACCCAAAAATAATCCAATTAAAAACTGAGCAGTCTGACAAAAATATCTTCAATGTTGTATAGAAAATGATTCGATTTAAATCGAGTCACGTTTATAATGAAGGCAAAACTATTAAAGAAATATCCACATTTACATATATATAATATATCTATATGTATACTTTAAAGTTCTACTCTGTCTATCTTATTAATTTCCCAGGCAATTATAAATACATTGTATTATTCTACATCGCAGCGAATATATTTATTTTGCGATAGCTTTTTGTTTGATTAAAAAGCGAATTTTTACTAATATAATCCCATTTAATACTGATCAGATTTTAGTTTTTGTTGCAACGTAAAATAAATTGAAAAATTGTTAATAATATAATTTGTACCTTCTTTTATTTAGACATGCACGTGCCCCAAAATCAAAATTCCAAATATCCCCGAAAATCCTCCAACATGAATAATGTTTTTAACAAATTTTTACATGTTTTTATTATTTATAACTTGTACCGGATACGATTTGGAGAGGTAAATTTGTTGTCCCTCGATCAACTTCACTGAACATCCCGGTAAGAAATCAACACCTCGGGGAGTTAAATAATGACTCACCTTGAACAGGATCGATGAGATAAGCAAATACTGTGTGCTTTACCTGTAAATTAATGTAAAATATTTATCTAAACAGTTGCTCTAGTTAGTCGTAGTTTTTAGATCCAAATAAGTCGCATTGGCCAAAACCGAACCCAAAGAATTTCAAGTTCAATTGGCAATAATTGCATCTCCCGGGTTTCGGCAATGATTTTTAGATAGATAGATGCGGAGTAGATAGGTAGATGGAGTAGTTGCCAACCAAGGCGGCAATAAACGGAATTAAAAATTAAATTGCTGTAATTTATGGATAATAATTTTATTGAACTTAATCCGCCCTTAAACACCTAATTATGATCATAAATCTTAACAAATGTAACCACTCAAGCATCCATAGTATATAAAAAAGGTTTTAACAGCTTGTCCTTAAATAAAAATAAATAAAAATATAGAATGCAATTCAAGCTGCACAGGTGCACAGTAAATAAAGATAGCCAAAACTAATTGGATTAATAATAATTCGCCTCTTTTCCCATTTACATGCGATCTTTTCTAATGCGCACTTAGATCTCGCAAAACAATTATGAACAAAAAATATAAATTGCCTTATTTTTTGCATCATATATTATTATTATTATTTGTAAATAAAGAGTTTGATGTTAGGCTTTCTAAATGTTCTCTACATGAAACTTCCGGACGTCATTAAAAATGAGTAAAATAACTGATATGTTCAAAGATACCGTAAAAACATTATATATATGTACACAAATATATCTATCTATGTTGTGACCTGACCAGCTCAATTTGGGAAATGCCAAGCCAGGTCTCGCGTTTTGTCTGAATTCTTTGCGTGTATCAGGTAGCTAAGTCGGAGCCCGACTCTCCAGCCAGCGTATAAATATCGGTGCCTTTCCCCGATTCGAGCTCAGTTCAATATTTGCCATTGCCCAAGCGGCCGGTGTCAATCTGTGAGTAAAAAGATTTCATCATTTAGTATTTCTCTACAGTCAGAATCAGTTGGTAAGTGTTGCCGCCAATCTATATGAATATGATATATATGATTTATGAATACGATACGGCAATATCCAATTACATATAAAATTGTGGTTCTTTCATTCAAGTAGCCGCGCAATATTTGCGCGAATCTACGTAATTTTGATAGTCTGGCCTTGGTTGTGTTTGGCTTTTGCTTTTGTTTTTGTTATTGTTATTGTTTTTACAACGCTTATAAATTATAGTATTCCCTCATAAAGGTACGGCACTTAACATAGATAAGTGTCCACAAAGTTGAGTTCTTGAGATGTTGATTAAACAACATTGCAAACATTTATTATAAAACTAGTTTGAATATTTTCTATTGTTCTCCAAATCAGCTTTTGAGAAACATAAGGAACTATAACACAAATTTAATGTTTTTTAGTTTTATTTAAAATTTTATTATAAAACTTGCTCAAATATTTTCTATTATTTCCCGAAGCAATAGATGTCTAGTGTAACATATATATTTCTTTTTTTTTTTGCATTTTAGAAACTCAAATCTGCATTTGAGAAAAATAAGAAACTATAATATAAATTTAATGTTTTTTAGTTTTATTTAAAATGTTGGTTTAAAACTTGCTTAATTAATTTTCCAGTATTTAAGAAACAAAAAAAAAAACTGGGTTATATATTTTCTATTATTTTCCAAATTCGCATTTGAGAAACATAGTGAACTAATCCACAAATTTAATGTTTTTAGTAATATTTTTAATTTTATTCTAAATCTTGTTTAAATATTTTCTATTAATTCCAAAAGCTATAGATATCTAGTGTAAAATTTATATTATTTATATTAAATTATTTCTATTAATTTCTTATTTTTTTTATTAGTTTTTATGAATCTTTTTTTATTTTAGTTTAACATAAATTTTATTATAAAACTTGTTTAAATTTTTTTGTATAAATTCCCAAATCAATAAATATTACAAATTTAAATTCACCTATTCTTCAAACGTTTTTCTGACATTTAAGAAACAGACTAGACTTACGTTTTTCTTAGCAGTTATCTTAAATCTTATATTTTCAAAATATTTGCATGCCCTAATCATGCTTAAGTAGGCTGCTTAGCTCCCGCCCGCAACCCTGCTGTGCTGTGTATCTACCTGTGTATCTACCTGCCTAAGTTGTTAATGTGTGTCTAATTGCCGTCACATTTATGGTTCGCATTTCGCAAATATTCCATTTGTACTTGAACGAATTGAAATCGGCGCAGCGAGTTATATCACTGCTGAGCAATATAGATGCCGACTTTTAATCGGATCGAGGTAGTTTAGAAACATAAAATCACAACATGTGTTAACTTATCTGGAGTATCAAATATGGAGCTAGAGGTAATTTGAAAATTTTAGGAATTCGTTTGTTATTTTTTTGTTTCAAATCCAATTCAAGAGTTGTGAATTTTCAAAAGAATGTGTGTTTTCAATTTTGAAATTTTGTGGAGTTATTTCTTATCATGAACCAAGAAACTTTAGTTTTGCGACTTTTGCAACTCTAAGATACGTTAAAATTGACCTCCCACACTTGGCAAAAAGTTTTAGGTATATAATATTTGGATCTAGCTATTATTATTTCTTCTTATTTCTTAGTATTTTCTTTAGTATTTGTATTTAATTAGTTTTCAAATTTTTAAAATAATTAATTTATTGTTTATTAGCCATTGTCAAACAAATTTAATAAACAATATATATATTATATTGTATAAAGTTTTTAGAACCATTTCAAATACTTTTTTTTAGTTATATAATTTTATTTTTTTGTTTAGTTCAAATACTTGACGCATGCTACATTCAAACTAGAAATTATAGATATTTAAATAAAACAAAAAACTATAGATAATCCCTTTATTTAACCTCACCTGTGTATATATGTATATAAGTTAAGTTCAGCTCTCGGCAATTGAATGCTACACTGGACATCACCAGCTGGGGTTATTCCCCTTAGTTGTTCTTCCAGTTGACTTTCGCCCATGTGCGTGATTCGTATTCGTAATGCAGCTGAGGGGAAAAAATCTTTGACGTGCAAAAAACTGGAAATGAGCTCCACGAATTTCGAACAGTCATTCTGCCAGTTTCGTCTGGGGCCGCAATAGTTCGTGGTTTGCCCGATAAGCATAGATGCTTAGTTTTTGTTTACCTACCACAGGTGTAAAAGTATTTGGCTAAGATCAACAGAACAGTGTCTGATTAATTTTGTTGTTGTTGTTAGCTGCTTGGCTTAATTGGCGACTCTTTTTTTCGATTATAATGTTTTTATGATCGTGTTTACCATGGTAACAATTGTTTCTGTTCAGTTCGGTTCGGTTCGGTTCAGTTCAAGTTGATTGTCGGCCTAACGACAGAGACTCGTGTGGAACCCGAGGTACCCCCGAGGTGACTTCGGAGGCGCCTGCTCTTGGGCCCCGCCAGTACCAAATTCAATCGCGTGCTGTCGAGATGCGAACGCTGCCCGCCGTCCGGAAGACTCTCAGAACCGAAGACTCGTTAAGAAACCGCCGTAAACAATTATAAATCGGGTCTTATCAATTAGCATACGTATCAAAGTGATTATAAATATTTATACTATACTATATACTAAAGAATAAAAAATTGGTAATAGTCTACATCGGGTTTGCTTCACAGGGATTACGCTATCGATCGTTTGTCAGAATTATTTTACATTTCACTTTCGTATTGTTTGTAATTTATTAATTTATGGATGCTTTTCTAGTTGTTCAATTGCCGCAAGTGTGCAATCAACAGTATCTCAATTTATGAAGCTGCAGCAGCAGCAGCAGCAGCATCAACGCATTTCATTAATTTGCCTTGGGAAATGCGCTTTTTTCTGCTTCATTTCTTATATAAATTGTCGCTATATTACAAACACAACAAAAACAGAAAGGAAAAAAAATATTTTTTAATTATTTGACAACGACAATTAAAATGTGAACTGTGAAATGAATTAAACCTAATTTGTTGCAGCTCTGCGTTCGTAATATCTCAAAACGAAAGTACAATCGAAAGGATCTCAAAATGTCCACACAACAAAAGGATTCGAAGAAGGAGCGCCCAAATTTGCCCGATGTCGGTGATTTTCAGGTGCAAAAGGCAACAGGTGATGCGACGGCGGAGCCAGATAAAAAGTACAGTTATTTTGATCTGGTAAGTAGAAGAAGAATTTTGTAATTGTTCGAGAATCATTTGAATATCAATGAATTTTCAGAAAAAAACATCTATCAGTTTTTATTGATCAGCATTTAATTGAACAACAGCAAAGTATATTGTTTCGAATTATATAATCGAAAATCAGAAACAGTATATCACTGATATATGTATATATATTATTTTTTGTTGCATTCATTATTATTAATCAGCATTTTGTACTTCATATTTATATATATTTATTTATTTATATGACAGTTAAATAACTTGTGTCAATTATCATCAGAATCGGTAATCAGTAATCAGTAATCACTTTTTTGATTAATTTCTTGACAGTTTAATTTTTTTTAGATTTATTTCAAATTTTATTTTAAAACTTGTTGAAATATTTTCTATTAATTCTTAAGCCTATAGAATTCTAGTATAAAATTTACATTCCTTATTTCTAGTATTTAAGAAACATAAAAC
>SCDY01001877.1:0-21056 GCA_004143825.1 Drosophila micromelanica | reverse complement strand
TAATGCAAGCAAGATGCTGCATATAAACATCAATATTAGAAGAAGGGGGAATATAGGAGCAAGTGACAAATAAAGCGCAAGATGGCAGAGTTATTTTTACACATACAATCTCTGCATCAGTAGGCGAGGTAAAGTAAAAACGTTCAGATTGAAGTTTTTCGCATAAAAACTCTGCCCGCTGATCCGATGTTAATAGAGTTTTCCATATATTCTGAAAGCATAAAAATACTTTAAATTCAAAATTCAAAAAATATTTTAAAAAAACAAAAAGTTTTTTTCTATGGGAAAACAACATTTTTGACCGAGCAGCTATATGATATAGTGGACCGATCAGTCAGATTTCGACACATTTGATGGCTCGAGTATGTTTTTATTCTATGCGTTACATATTTCTTGATAAAATAAAAAGGTTTATAAAATATTTATCGAACTAAAATAGGGCATTTAATTTATTTGGAATGTTTATTAACACAGAATATAACATGTACTATTTGCATGTACGCAAACGTACTCATAATTGAAAATAACAAGAGTGCACCTAAATGCGATCGAATCTAAACCCAGGCAAGTTGAGTCAAATGAAAATGAAAATGCCATTTGTAAAGTTCTCGCATGCGCAGTAAGAGAAGAGAGCGAACAGCGAGCAGCTAGTTTCGTAAAATCATTGCAACCCTCTCTGCGTGAAACGGCATTAGGAATGTGTGAGTGTGCTGCCATTATCTGACGTTGTCGCACTAACACACATACGAACACACACGTTAAAGTTGCGCGCTGTTTGGCCTTATCACAAGCTCTCCGCCGGCGCAGAAAAGTGCTCTCAATGCGCATTCGCGCTCACAAAAACAGACAACTAGAATGAAAACGGCAGCCGCTGGCAGCGGGTGGGCAGCTATTTTTATATACAACTAAACGTTGTTCTAGTCGGGGAAAAACTAAAAGCAACCGCACACGTGTCCGTATGCGTGTGCCGTGCATTGTAATAATTAATAAACAAATAAATACAATATAGTAAAGTGCATTGCAGAAATAATTTGGAAAAAAAGTGCATGAAAAGTGCAAAAGAAAGAAAAGAAAAATTCACAACAGGCGACGTTTAGTTGCTGTCAACGCGCATAATCGTAGCCATCGCACACGGACACACACACACATTAACTGTAAGTATGTGTGTGTAAATAAACGGGACCGTGTGTATGAGAGAGAGAAACAGTGCGCAGGGCACAGGGTGAGTGAACAGAACAGACAAAAAATAATAAAAACAACGGGTAATAACATTACTCCGTAAATAATTTTAGGCGTGATTGAAATACAATTTTTAAGGTAAACAACAATAGAAAACACAGCAATGCGTGTGCGCGACAAACGCAAGCAGCAAAGGGA
Organism: Drosophila micromelanica; assembly: GCA_004143825.1. NCBI lineage: Eukaryota > Metazoa > Arthropoda > Insecta > Diptera > Drosophilidae > Drosophila > Drosophila micromelanica. Next base: position 19,679 of record SCDY01001877.1, on the reverse strand, counting down.
GCAAAACGTGGCGAAAAACAGTGAAAAACCAAAGGTAAGCAAAGTTATTTCAAATTCATGCTCCCAGTACTAAGAATTTCATCATTGCAGCTAACGGCCTTGCAGCCAATGCCCACAACAGCAACAACAGCAACAGCAACAACAACAGCAACAGCAACAACAAAAACAACAACAACATCATCAGATGCATCGAGTGCAAAGGCAGCGCCCGCTGCAACGGCAAACGTGCGACAGAACCCCAGATTGTCGGCGACGGAGAAGGTTGCGTTCGACACGCGCATCAAGCGGAAAAATGTGCTGGCCCTGAACGAGAAGGTGGCGGCACTGCGGGAATACGATCGCCAGCCGGTGTACAAGCATGTGGGCCGCATGTTCAACTGCAGTCCGGATCAGATCAAGCGCATTGTGCAGCAGAAGGATGAGATACTGCGCGCCTGGGAGCAGCGCACCAGACGGAGCCAGGATGCCAAGACGCAGGAGCTCAAGGTGGTGCGCGTGTCGATGCTCGGCAAGGCTGTGTATGACTGGATACGCCGCATGATGTACTACAAGGACTTCATCATATCGGACGGCCTGATACAGAAGATGGCGCTGCAGTTCAAGAGCACCATGGGCCTGAACAACTTCTTTCCGCATCAGGAGTGGTGCGACAAGTTTCGCATCACCTACAACATCCAGCACAACGACACGAAGCTGCTGAAGATTGGCTACACGCAGAGCTACTCGGTGCAGATCAACGATATTGCCAAGGACGTTGTGTCCGCGTGCACTCCTTCAGCTGTGGCGGCGTCGGCGACACCCGCAGATCCGGCGGCCGATTCCGTGCTGGATGATGAGGAGGATATCAGCCTGGCCACAATCAGCGGCAGCAGTCATGTGGATGACGATGATTGTGACGGTGACGCCGATGTCGATATCGATGGTGGCGGCGACATCAGCGATCCCGATGAGCAACAGGACGTGAAGCCTTCGCTCGGAGAACTGAATGCGCGCGTTCTGCAGCCGCTGCCGCAACTGGTGCGATTGCCACAGGTGGTGCCCGGAACCTCACAGAAGGTGTTGCTGGCCACGCCCATTCTGGCGCCTGGTGCACCTGTTGGCGGTGCACAGACCATGACCATCATACCGCTGGCCACGCTGACGCAGAGCATAACGCAGCGGCCCGCGGCGCCGGCGAAGCCGCATCCAAAGGCGGTCATGCCACCGCCTATGATGGAGGTAAAGCAGGAGATCAAAACGGAGCCGGTAGACACGGATGAGCTGGAGCAGGTGCAGGTGCCAGAAAAGGAGCAGCAGCCAGAGTTGGAAACGACGGAAGCAAACGCCACGGCGAAGCAAGCCGAAGAACCGGCAGCTGTGCAGATCAAACAGGAACTGGAAAGCGAAGACGAACTGCTCGATGGTGACGATGACGATGACAATGGCGGCCGCTCCAGTGTCACCTCGTTGGCCGAAATTCTGGCCGCCAATGTGGATGACGAGAAGCAGTACATTGAGCAGACACGCGCTATGTCCCACCGAAAGCGCAGCCACAGTCCAGCCAAAGATCTGGCCATACCCATGATTACGTTGCCGCCCATGCCCACGCTGACCAAAGCGCCGGCAAAGCGACAGCGCCAACACGACGACAACAACAATGCGGACGGCGGCGGCAAATCGATAATTAGCTGCGCCGAGGCGCGCAAGTACCTGAAGCTACTGGAGGAGTTCGCCATGTCCAAGGAGAACTCGCGACTGATTGAGTTAATAACGCGCGCCGACGAAGTCATGCGGGAGCTGGCCGATGAATAGGATGAGCCACCAGCGGTGAATCTATGCATAACACATATAGTCTGTAGCCCATCTCGAAGATGCAATTGGATGCAATCAATCATAGAATACTTGTATATTTATAATTTCTACTCTTACCAAATACATCAAACCAAATGTAGCACCTAAATGCATTGTATTTCTCAGAGGTGTGTTTGTGAACGTATGTGTGTGTGTGTGTGTGTCTGCTTGTACCGAGATAACCGGAGCCAGCTACTCAGGCAAGTACGTTGTTCCTTAGTGCGCATGTCTGCCCTTAGTTGGTGGCCAGCATAGCTGGCCTTTGTTGTTGCTGTTGTTGTTCTCGTTGCCGACGTTGCCACTCTCTGTCATTCGCTCTCTGCGCCGCTGTGTGCTCACCAACACAGACACATGACGCTCAACTTTTGTGTGTGTGTGTGTGTGTGTGTGCGGTGGGTGGCAGTGCACGCAATTGGCGCACAGGGTGACATTGTATTGTATATATAAAAATGCCTAAATAAAAATGTTAATTAGCAGCATTTAAACTTAGACAACTTAAGTACATTTATTTGAAAAAATAAGTATTGTATCGAGCAGGCTCAATTACATTAAATTACAATTGTGTTGCTTGTTAATGTATTTTTACTGACAGCCGGCATATAAAAAGTCGTGCCAATCAGTCTGTTGCTGATTTCTCAGTGCGCATGTCTGCCCTTAGCTACAGACTTAACCTGGGCGGGCTAATGCTCTCCTCGTCGCATGCAACTGCTGCTCGCCCACAGTTGGGAGAGCCACATATAAAGAACTCTGCGCTCTTGGCGTTGTGACGTCATTTCGCTCACAAAGTAGATTTACGATTAAATTAGGTGACATCGGTTGGTAATTTAACCAAACGCTTTTACATATATCAAGGTCGCCCTTATCAGCCCACTATATCCTATAGTTGTCATAGGAATAAGCCCATACAAATTAAATTGTTTATTGATGTTTTTAATTTAAGGGTTTAAATTTCTTCACAGTGTGCCGATATCAATGCAATATAAACAAAATAAATAAAACGAAATTGTGACGTCACTCTCATGTATTCTGCTCCTTTGTTTCAGCATCGAATAACGGCACTTGATCCCTCAATCGTGCTGCACACGTTTTCCTTGTCGGTTGCCAGAATGTTTGAACTCGCGTCTGGGCCAAATATCACAGGGTGGTAGTGGTTACGGCGAGGAAGTTTAAAATTTTAAACTTTCCACACAAATGTTTGTTTATAATCAGCTATAATGTATTTCTAAAATAAGTAAATATATACACATGCGTGCATTTATATATTCCTTCATACTATTATATGAACGCATGTTGATTGATAGACTTTAACCACACGCAAACCGAAATACATACTTACGAAAATAATAGCGAAAGCAAAGTAACGCACACATACATTCTGACACACAGACACGAAACTAATCAATCAATCAATCGACAACAAGCAACGCTCGCTGAGTCTCACATCCACCGTCATCGTCAGTCTGTGATTGGCGTTGCCCCGAGAAGGTCGTTCAAGCATGTACATACACATAGATGTATAATATACGCATATATATAGAAAAACTGTAAGTAAAACATTTAAATTTCATATTAAATATATATAAAATAACGTTATTTCGGTTTTATGTTTTTTGCTTTAATAGTTTGCGCAAAATTTGTAACTCTGTTAACTAACAGAGCTCTGTTCAATTGAATGACGTGAAGTTGGCTGCACGCAATGGCAGGGTTGCTAGATCGTTTCATTGCCAATAAGCGGCAGTTTTGGCGCGAGTTTTTGAAACTCTATCAGGAAATGCCGGAGCTGTGGGATATACACCATCCGGACTACAGAAACAAGGAATTAAGAAACGGCTCGTACGATATTTTGCAGGCAAAATTAAGAGAGATACAGCCAAATGCAACGAAAAGCGACGTTGGACGTCGCATCAACATTTTCCGCACAAATTACAGGCGGGAACAGATGCGCATCTGGAAGCAGCAAGAGTTGGGACTGCATGCTGACTTGTGCAAGCCCACTCTATGGTTCTACGAGAATATGAGTTTTTTGCTGACACAAGAGTCCTTTCAGCAAAGAGACAGGAAGATGCGTTGTAAATCCGGAAGAGGAGGGCCGAGCTCGAGCCTTAGGAACGTAAGTTTGAATTTCATTCTATATACGCGTTACCATAATAACAAGTAACTTTTTGCAGTGTCAAATGGATGCATTTGATACGACTACAACAATGCCAGCTATACAACCAATAAGTAACGTAAGATCTTTGGCGAGAGCTTGTTCCTGTAGCTTTTATAATACTGACAAGTAATTTTTTGCAGAGTAAAATGGATCCATTGGACACGACAACTCCAATGACAGCTATCCCATCAATAGTAAATGTCGCATCCGACAATACAGCACCTGAGTTTGACGAGAGCTTGCTGCTAAGTCCCAAGATGGAAATATTTGAGACCGAAATGGATCCCATGGAAACCGAAAGAACATTGCTGAACGATGTCAACAAGGCTGATAACACCGATACCAGCACGTCAGATGTAAACGGGCCACGATGCACAACCTCAACAGTAATGAAGGTTGCCGCACCTCAGCAGTCAACCATACCGTTAAGCGAAGCCTCCGAGACACTAGCCAAATCCTGGGCCATCCAGTATGAGGAGATGGCGCCAACACAGCGAATTTTGGCGCGCAAAGCCATCGCCGATATCCTCTTCGAGGGCTGCATGGGCAATTTGCGCATCAATCGCGGCGAACGTGCAATTGTGGATAATCATGGTCACAACCACATCTGATTATAGCATAAACTACAAACTAAGTGTAGAATAAACTTTTTTATAGAAGCGGAAAAAGTCTAAATCAAAGAACTTATATAGCTGTCATCGCCATTGCTTGCGCAACTTCAAATTTGTTTCAAATGTCACAGTTGCCAGGTTTTATGCCAACTTCAGGAAAATCCCCACCTCTAATAAGAAGCGATATGAAAAATCTTAATTAGCCATAGTTGCATGAATGTGTGCTTGTGTTGCAGCAGCTGTGCTGGCCACCCGTCTGTCGAGCGGGCCGCCGCCCATCCGGTGATGCACTTAACGCGTTTGCAAATGATTTGAGCAGCTGTTGCCACTGCACCTGTCTGCCTGTCCGAATGCCGCCTGTTTTGCCATTTTGCGTGTAATTTTGCCGGCCCAACCGCATGGAAAAATTCAAATCACTGTGAGTGGGGCTGACTCGAACTGGGGCTGGGGCTGGAGCTGGTCTAAGCCGTTGCAGCATTTTGCACCTGTCGTCCTACGCATGTGAAAATCAAGCGCAGCTTTAATTGATACAACAACAGCTACAAGAAGGGGCCACAACGGGGCTGGCTGCATCTCCAGTTGCACGTGTTGCACTATTGACTAGGGCCGCAACTGGTACAGAGACTGGGCCTGCAACTGCAACTGCAACTGGGACTGGGGCTGGGTCTGGGTTGGCACTGCAACTAGTCGCGGCAAAAATGTTGTAAAAAATGCGTTGAGCTGCGCAGCTGCCAGGCTGAGGTTGGGGCTGAGACTATGCTTGGGGGAAAAGTGAGCCCTTGACAACAACAACAACAACAACAACAACAGAAACAAAAACAGCAACGTTTTCTGCCTTAAATGGGCATTGAAATTAAATGCAGCTGCTTTAATGACGCTGCTGTTGCTGCACGGTTTAGCGGGCTGCGTATCAAAATGGCCTAAACAAATCTGGGAATATGGCACAAAGACTGTCGTGGCTGGCTGGCTGGCTGGCTGGTGGGCGTTGCATGTGGCAGTTGTTGCCTGGGCGTGGCGCCACAAAATGAAATGCATACAAGCGACTGCGCCGGTGGCCGCCGCCGCCTCGCTAGCAACGTGGTGGGCGCCAGTTAACAAAGCAAACAACAACAACTACAACAACAGCGACAGCAACTTTTGCCTTTTTGGGCCGTTTAATGGGAGTTGCCGTTGCCTTTTTTGGTGCAACGAAATCAAGAAACAAAAATCTTTTATCGCAAGTTGCTGTTGTTGTTGCTGCTGTTGCTGTTGCTGCAGTTGCTGTTGCTGTTGCACTGATGATGATGTTGTTTGCTCAAGTTTATATACAACGTACATAAAAATAAATTCGTTTTGTGCGCGATTTGAAATGCAATGCAGCGACCAAAAACGAAAGACTTAGGCAACGAACTCATTTCAACTGCAGCTGATGATGGGCAATTTTGGCGGCCCCATCGAACCCTACCAGGCACGATTCCAAGGCGCCCATCAGCAGCCATAAAATTGGCCGCGCTGCAATTGTGTTCAGCTCCAAACGGCCGCCCGGACGGAGGTCAATTGCGATGCTACCAGTTGAGGTAACCAGCTGCCAAGATAATCAGAAAAATTTCCAATTTGTATTGGCAGCTAGCTGATCCGCAGCCGGACTCTGCAGCTTGTGTTGTGGCAATCTGTGTAAACAAGCTACAACAAAAAAACAGTTACAGTAAACATTAACAAAATGCATTTCTCACACACGCCGCATGTGGCACGCGTCAAAGCAACGAAAGCAACCCCCAAATCGTACGTTGCACGCTCAGGTGCAGATCCCGCACTTAGGGGTGGGATTTGTGCCCACGTTACGCTGTTGCTTCACAGCGGCACAAAAATCACACGAGAACGCGACCAGTTGTTGGGAACGCGCCTGGGAACTGGGCATGGCCGCGGTCAGGGAGAGCTCATCGTCGATGTGAACTGTCCCCGGCTATGGTTGCCATATAAATTGCTGGCCATCGGCTAATGAGACTGGGAATCAAACACGCACACAGCCTTCTCTCTCTCTCTCACTCTCTCTCATTTTTTCTCAAGCGAAATGTGGGCGCGCAGACGCGGCCGTTTGGCGTGACGAATAATGTGAGAATGAGAACTTTATTAAAACACTCTTTGGCCGGGATTTGTATTGTGACCCGCACAAAGGGTATATGCAGCGAGTGGCATTATGTGCTTTACATTGTTTACAAATACACAAAAATACAATAAAGTATTATCTGAAGTTTGATAGGAGTATCGATGTAACTGAAGTATAGGGTAACAAAGTTTGGTGGGATTGTTATATGATAAATTAGAAATTTTAATTTCAGAAGAATATAAATAAATGAAGAATTTAATACTTTAAGTTTACGTTGAGAATTCTTGATGCCGTAATTTCCTTATACAAATCACATAAACTGCTTAAAGATATTTATATTATTCAAATTCTTGTAATAAATATATTGTACTTCATTACTTATTTCGTTTCATATTTTTTTGAATTTAGAAGATGTACATTTAAATACAAAATGAATAATCATAAATCTTTGACAGATTTTCTGTACGTACCTCCTTCTACAGGGTATCCCATGGCTGTTCTCTCTCGTGCTGGCCATGTTGTTATTTGCTGTTATTTGTTGGCATTACATTGGCCGAAAAATTCTCAGTCGTTGCACATTTGGAGCATTCTGAAAATCGCTGAAATGCTTTTCACACGGACAGCTGTGTGAAAGAGCGCAACGTGGGACTGTGAAAATAGAAGCGAAGAGGAAACGACAGACAGACAGACGGAACAGAACTTTTGATCAGGGCGCGACACAACTCAACTCAACCCAACACACACACACTCATACACACTCACACTATACATCTGTATATGGGTCACTGCGTGTGTGTGTGTTAATGAATTGGGCACTCATTTTGGGGCCTGCTGCTAAACGGACATTACAATTAAAAATTAAAGCATAAGCCCCATAAAAGTTGACAAGCTAAACGCACAATTTGGCAGCAGCTGAAAATTTTAGCCGGGCTTCAAAAAATATACAAAAAAAACACAAAAAACTTATGCGTTAATTAACAAAAAAGGATACGGCGCCTTTTGATTTTTTGGGCGAAACTTTTATGGCCAATTCATCCAGCCAGAAAAAAAAATTTATAAGAAAAGCAAAACCAAAAGTTGGCTTATTTTATGGGCCGGCGACACCTTTTAAGAGCGCCAATCGAATCAATGTTTTAACACGAGAATACCATTTCCAAAACGGGCTCATTAAGCACTGCCGAATAAACCCAAATGCCAAAAATAAAAAAAAAACAAGGCGTATAAAATATATTTAAAGGATTGCTGGCGAATTCTACGAATGCTGAAGTTTTGTGCGGCAGCTGCAAAAAAGGAATTGAAATTGGAATTGGAATTCATATTCATTTGATTTCACAATGCTGCGAAAGTGAAACCAAGCGCATCAGCAGCAACGGGCAACAACAGGCAGCAGGCAGCAAAGGAGGCAGGTGAATGGGCATCAACAAAATGCCCGATGCCCAAAACTGACACACATCTTCTTTTAAATTTCGGACAGCAGGACAGAGGAGGGGGGATAGGTGGGTAACTTTGACAACAAGTTTTGGCAATTTGAAAATCTCTGCGCTAATTACCAGAAGAAGAAGAAGAACAACAGCAACAGCAGCTGCTGACTTCATCGTCTGGCTGCCTAATTGAACTCATCAATTTGGGAGCTAATGAAGTGGCAGCCAGTGGAGCAACTGGACAGCCGAAACTGTCCTCTTGCATTTGCAGCTCCAACTCTCCAACTGCAATGCACGAGCCGAGCCGTGTGCTCCGCTTTTCAAGCAGATTGTCGTGGCCTGATAACGGCGCATAAAACACAAAACGCCAAGTGCTTCCTGCAGCAGTCGCAGCAGCAGCTTCTGGCGGCCATTTAATTAGCAGGTTAATTGCCCGTGAGCCGGCGCATTTTGCATGCAACTTCATTAATAACTTGACTTGAGCAGCCACATCTCCGCAAGCAGCCTCCGTCGACTGCATTTGTCATAGACAAAGACCCGTTTGGCTAGTCGACGCTATCGACGCGGCCAATGACAAATGATATGTTGACAGCGTCGCGGCAACAGCAGTTGCTAAATTTTGACACTGTCTTATCGGAGCTGCGATTGCGCCCCGTTTCGGCCCGGTCAGCGACGTGGTCAACGCATCTGCCAGATGCGCATTGCAAAAAAATATTGTGAAATTGCGATAAGTGTGCGCTGCCCGATTGCCGCATTGAACACTTGAGTGGACAACTGACAGTAGCAGCAACAGCAGCATCAGCATCAGCAGTAGCCAACGGGCCATATTTCATTGTTATCTCCAACTGGGAAGGTCTTTAAGTGCCCTAAGTAGCTGCCTCTTAAGGCTGCCCAGCATCGATCATCATTGCCGCAATTTATCAACAGCATAAGCATTTACGAGCCGCATCTCTTCAAAATGAAACTCTTAAGAGCAACGTTTATAATAAATGGAAAAGATAACATATGTAAAGCATGTTAATTGTGGGGAATTTAAATGAAATATATTCAACAGCAGATTTTGCTCTTTATTTTATATAAATAGTTTATATATTAAAAGCTATTTAAAGGCGTTGTTCACTTATATTTCCGTTTTAAAATATGTAAAGTACTTATATTACGAAAAAGTTACGATGGAAATTAATATATAACAAATTATTCGCATTTGCTTGCAAGCAAATTAAAAGAGATTTTTTTCCGCTTCCGCACTGTTTAAAAAAGTATGGAAAAATGTTTTGGCTAAAAAAGTTTAAAGCTAAAATAATGTGGTCTTAAAAAATTAATAAAATTTGTAATACATTTATTTAATATTAATCAACTTTATTTAATAAATTAATATTCTATATGATTTATAGTGCAAGTAAAAAAAAATTTGGTTAAACAATCCGATTCTACAATATTCATAAAAATAACATCCAACTGCGTTCTCCTGCTTTCAGTTCCCCTGCTTTCGAGTCCCCTGCCTAAGCCTCCTCATATTTAGCCCCTTAACAACCACTTACCCCAGCGGAGAATTTCCACAGTCACCCCTCAAAGCAAACCCACCACTTTGTTAAACCACCCCTCAATGCGATCCACACAGAAAACTCTACCGTCGCCCCTCGATTGCCCCTGCAGCATTGCCCCTTAAACACCCCTGCGCATGCGCGCACAGCTATCGCCCCTCACTGGAGACTTGCTCGCGAGAGCGCAGACGCGACTGCCCCAAAGAGAGCGAGCCCCAAACGAAAGACTTAAGACACAAACTTGAGCTTCGGCTAACCAAGAACGAACGAAGTGTACGCAAACGAATGTGTGTGTGTGTGTGTTGTGTGTGTGTCTGGTGACTCAAGTGCCATGCCCATGCGATGCTGTGGATAGAGCCGCCGCTGCGCATGCCACAAGCAACGAATTGCATTTGTAATCATGCGGAAATGATCGCGTTGACCTTTCAGCAAGTTGCAGTCTTAACTCCTAAGTCTGAAGACTGCATTCTGTGTCTGTTGTCTCTGATTGCGCCTGCATTCCGCGGTTGCAATCTGCGAGTTATGATGGCTGCTGGGCCGGCACAGTGGGTTGGCTCATCCTCCAATCCGAGCAGTTGGTACGCGCCTGACCGCGTTATTTGCATGATGTGGCGACCTTTTGATCTGCATTCGCCGTTCAGTCAATACAATTATTGATTTGCACAGCCTTTCTCCCCGGTTCAGCTCCGGCCCTCTGTCCTCTGATTTGACTCGAAGGTGAACCTGAACCCTGTGGCCGCAATTTGCGGCTGACGTGTCTGCCATTGCAATCAGCTTGAACTGCGCTGAAAGATTGGCCTTCCAGCTACGTGTCCGTGTACGTTGCGTGTCCAGCCTGCTCGCAACCGTAACCATTTGGACCACAATTAGTCACTCACTCAAGGGATTAACACATGGACATGGGTCCATGGATCACTTTATTAAGCAGCTCCCAGCCACAGTGCTTCTTTTCTTATAAATGGCATTTTAATCAAAATTGTCGCCTGCGGTCGTGTATTAATATTGGGCATTATGAAAACAAATTGCGCAGACAGCGGCGATGATGGCCAACAACAGCGCAGCCAACAACAAATTAAAGCTGCCTAAATGTTAAACAATTTACACGGGGCACACAGAGCGTCTCGACGCGTCGTTGTCGTGCATTAGTCAGCCAGGGTTAATTCAAGCTGCGGCTAAAACTCGTCTTCACTCTTGGTCAAGTGGTCTGGCTAACTGGCTAGCTAGCTGGCTAACTGCTCTGGCTGGGTTGTAGCCGGCGCGTCTCTAGTCTAGTTGATTTAATTTCAACGTCACGTCGTCGTCGTCCACCGATTTGAATGCATTTTTTGTGGTCGAGCGTCTGAAATTACACGAGCTGCCGCTGCCCAAACCTGCCCGCCAAATGGAAACTGGGAACTGGGCGCTCGCTTTCGAGGTCATGGGAAAATAAAGTCTCTTTATTTTTTAGTTTTAGTTTATTTTTTTTAACAGATCTGTTTATTCAGCGCTTTATTTATTTTGATTTTGCATGCAATTCAAAGTCGCAACTCGCATCAAAGCAGCAGCAAAAGATCGAACATAAATAAGAAAATGCAAATTAAAAATATTTTTGAAAATTATTTACAATTTAATGATAAGATAAAGCGAAGGTGAAACTTTATAAAAAAGTATTATTTTTTTTAACAAGTTTTTAGATTTGATCAATATAACTATAACTAGGCCATATGCAGTCCGATCTCTGCAAGTTTTACCTCTTTATACTCGTATAAATCAAAAGAATCGATGGCACGTCGAATTTGCTCAAAATTTATTTATTCTAAAAAGTTATATCATTCGAATATTTCTATCTCTCTTCAAAAATAGAAATATCGATATTAAATTCTCAAACATATACCTTTTTCCTTGTGTCCTTACATATTTGAAACATTTTTTAATTCAAATCTTATATTTGTACATAGGGCTTAAAGTCTTTTTCAGTTCTACTTGTTAAACATAGTTCAATAAATTATCTTAGAGCTCTTTCTTTATAAATCGCCCTGCTATGCCTAACTATATAATAATACCCCCAAAAAAATAAATCAATCTTGGGCCGTCAATTCGTACCTATTAAATTGCCCTTGCGCAATCTTTCGGCTAATTTGCAGTCAAAGCTTTTGCGGCCTGGCTAAGCCATTCCTCAAGCTTTAAACGCTGTCAATTCCAGCGAATTGAAATCCATTGAATCCATTTCCACTTCCAAAGACCAATTGGGCGCCCACAGCGTACAAGACAAATTTGGGGCTGTTAGTCGCAATTAGAGAATTGAGTCTTGGACTTGGGTACTCGACGTGCCCAGCTGGGATTGTGGCCGCCGCTGAGCTGTCGCCAACGCCATTGAATTCGCTTTTCCATTCCCACACAATTATTGGACTACAAAAGAGATTTGAATGCGTTTCCTGTTTCAGAAGAACCCAGCTGAACAATTCAAATTAGCCAAACAAATGCGAACGTGAGAACTTCAATTGAGCTTGAAAAGTGTTAGATGATCAGGCAGCAAGTGGCAGCAAGGATTACGGCTGCAAAGGAACAATAGACCAGACCATAGAATGGAAAAAAAAAAACAAACTACAAAACAATTCTTGAAATGGGCCACTTGGCAGCATCTGCGTCAAATTGTATTTTTTTATTATAGACTTCATTTGTGCTTAATATTTTGTATGTCAGTATTTAATAAAAATTTTAATGTCGTAAAATTGGCATTAAAGTAATCAAGAGTTAATAAAAACTCAAAATTTTACTATAAATTCCCTAATATCTTATTTCTTGTTTAACATAATTTCCGTTTGTGCTGAAAATTAAACGTAAATAATAAAATCAAGCAAAATTTGCAGCTGCGCGTATTTAAAAGCAATAAAAACTAAAAAAAAATAAACAAATTAATGCTCAATATGAATATATGAGTATGTTTATAAACACTTATCGATCACATAAAAAATTGCGGCCAGAACGCATGTGCAGTGCATATGTGTGTGTGTGTGAGTGTGTGCCATGGCTGCAATTAAATATCAATTAAAAAATTGCAATGCAAATGCGCACGCACCCAAAAGTGCCAAAACGTAACGAAAGACTTAAGGCACAAACTTGGCGCTGCGTGCGGTTCACCTTCAGACCCCTCGCAGCGTGTGTGTGTGTGCTCGTATGTGTGTGAGTGTGTGTGTGCACACTTAAGACACAGAATTTATGAGTTGGCCGACAGACAAACCGACAAACTTTATTATAAAATTGCGATTTCATTTTAAATGCACTAACGAAAGGGTATTATAACTATGTTATGTAGAAGAGAAAAGGAGACTATTATATAGTTTTAGTTAAGGTCAATATAGCTATTTTAATTTATATATTTGCAACTATTCCACTTGATTCTAGAACCCATTATATTTAGTATATTTTATTGCTGCCAAAGATTTAATCGGGATTCTGGTGAAAGATATTTTAAAAGGGTATTAAATTGCCGGCGCCCTGTTGACATATGTTGGCTTCACTTGCCTTTTTTCTTTTTTGGCCGACAGTCACAAGTTCAAGTCGTTTGTCATTTGCACACCCTGAGACTGGGAACTGGGTGCTGGGGACTGCATTTGTGATTTGTTGTGGCATTTGCATAAATGAATGCACCTTTAAATGGCTTCTGGCACAATGCACTGACGGCTGCTGCCGTTTGCCATCGTACGAGTAATTACAATCTAGACTTTTAATTATGTAGCAAAAATGCCAGGCCAAAAGATTGCAGCTGCCCCCACTGGCCAAAGTAGTCGCATTAAATGTGCTAAATGGCTTATGTAATTACCACTTAAATGTTTAATTAAATGAAATTGAGTCATTAAGCCGATTCTGTGTGGCGCATTGCGCACAGCTCCACATTCGTCAACTAACTGAAACTGAAGCCATCAATAGCTGGCTGCTTAATAAACAAGGCCAAGAATGTCACTAAGCCAATAAAACTTTAAACCAATTTGTTTACTTTAAGTACACAAGTTGGTTAGATAAATATGACAGTTATTGGTAATAAAATATTTGTACACAATTTAATAGATTTTGAGAAGAATTTTGTAATGAGATTGGATTCGTGACTGAAATAAACATATTTATTTAAATTTAATAGAAAAAAAAATATAAAATTAATAGATTTTTGTAATATAACAAATATATATATATATATATTAAATAAGACAACATTTGTACGTCAGCTCCGCTTGCTTTCGTTTTCCTGCCTTTGAGTTCGAAATTTATCTGAGTATCTTTTTCATTTGTAGCTGGCAGCCTTTTGCACTTCCACTTCCAGTTGGGCCACTTGGGCCTGAGCACACCCTCAAGTCAAAAGTCAAGTCACGCGGAGCATGGGCAATGGTAGTCTAACTATTTGGCTTATCTGGTTGTCTATAACTCGCATCTGGCTGGCAGCCTGTGGCCTAAATGGCTGGCAACAATTTCAACGGGCAAAGCCAAGGATTTTGTTGCGTCTGCGACTTCGTCTGCGTCCCACGGCAAAGATTTGGCGCCATTGAAAACGAGCAACATGCAAAAAAGAATTGGAGCTGCAACAGCAACAACAACAACAACAGAAGCTGGCTGCAGTTTTGTCTTACACGGCCACGCAACTGAACGCTGATCTCTATGTCCACGACTTCGTTTTGCTTTTGTGTTTTGGCAACAAGGGGCCTCTATTTGGCAGTGAAAACGATTTGCCAGCTTGGTGCCAAGTTATGCGTTGCCCCCGGTGCTGCAAAGGCGCCACAACTGGAGCTGGAGCTGGAGCTGGAGTTGGCCAAAAGAAATGTCGGTTGGCTCATCAATGTAAATGTTGCCGTTGCCCTTGCCGTTGCCGTTGCAGTTGCAGTTATTGCAGCTGCAACACTGTCAATGCCAGTGCGTTTGTCATTGGCATAGACATTGGCAACATTGGAACCGTCAACATTTGGGACAACCCGCAACAACAAGGACACATTATCAAAAGCGCCGCATTTGCTTCCGCCATCATTAATAATATGTATAGTTGCTGCTGTTGATGATGCTGCTGCCTCTGCTGCTGATGTTGCTCTTGTTCTGAATTGACGTTGCCTTCGTCTCGATCTTCGTTGCTGTTGCTGCAGTTGCTGCAGCAACTTGTTGCCAAACTGCTGTTGTTGCTGTCATTTTGCGGCGGACTTTTAATTTATTTATGGCTGCACGACGATGACTTGCCAACTGTTTGCATTGAAATGCCGCTGCCAATGCGGAGAATCTGGCCGCCCCTCTTTCTCTCTGTGCACTTGGAGCTGGCCTAAACTACTGTGGGCCCAACGCCTAAATGGCAATTAAGCAAACAATTTATAGCTAAAATGTTGAATTTAATTAATGTTCGAATTGCACGCAGAAATTAGCAAACACATGTGAGCCACAAACTGAGAGACCCCGAGAGTAAGACTTACTTCCCGCCTCCCTCGTGTTGGTTAACTTACAGCCCATAAACACGGCAGAGGTAGAAATGTTTCTTTGTTGTGTTTTTTTTTTGGTACAGCGCCAGCGCCAGCAATTTAAATAAAACTTTTGCTTAATTGCATCGCATCTGGAGCTAAAAACCTCGGAATCGGTTGCATGTTGCATGCTGTCGTTTCTCCTCTCTCAATCACGCTGCCGAACCCGAAATCTCCTGCCAACCCCCCCTCCACCCCGCCCCGTTTGTGATCGTTAATTTAAATTGAACACATTTTGGACATGGACTCGGCCTCTCGGCAGTCAGTTGGCGCTTTAATTGCACGGCCAGTCATCCGAATCGCTGCCTCGCATCGGTTCCACCTCCAAGCTCCCCCTCTCTACACCCCTCTCTAAGCCCTGGCTTAAGTCCAGGCTAAACGATTTCGTTTAATGCAAGTGCCCATCATTTTGGGGCCACTGCACGTGCTGAAAGTGATTTTGTTGTGTGTGTGTGTGTGTGTGTTGCCCGGGGGATATTTTGGTCATGGCGAACCGGCAATTAAAGCAGCATCTGAATAACTCTACACCCTACCTACCCCCCTCCGATCAACCCCTGCCTAATGAGTTTTTAATTGGCCTCTGCCTCGCCATCCTGCGCTTTTGCTAATTTGTCGATCGTGCCTAAAACGAATTTTTGTGTTTTATATTATTTTTGCTGTTTTTTATATCAAAGCGAACTTTCTTTCGTTGAGTAACACGAGCTGATTGAGTCATCAGCCCAGCTGCCAGGTAATTTGAGCTGCTCCTTTCTAAGCTTCAATTCGCACCTCGTGCCCAGAAGTTGGAGGAACGTCAGCTGCCAGAAGATTGCCTTTACAAAAAAGGTAGAATACTTTAAAACAGAAGCTCGCGCAGCTCAAATTACAAAATAGTTTTAAAATTTTTATTATGCCTAATATGTTTATTAATTTATAATAGAAGCTCAATTTTTCCCTTTGGAGCCCATATTTTTCTTTATTTTATTTTATTTTATTATAACCGCATCTGTAAAAATTTGTATTATAATATATATAAATATAAACTTTTAATAAAATAAACTATAACTAACTAATAACTATAAATTCCTTTTGCCTTTGTTATATCTTTTAAAGATTTGTACGACAGACAATCATAATTAATATTCAAATTTACAAAAATAATATTTTCAACAATTTTAAAACATTTTCTTATGCACTTCTTATTTTCAATAACATTTTATTATATATATTAATTACCATAATTATTTTTTTACAACTTTTTTATATTTTTAGCATTGTCCCCCTTTGGCCACTTAATTTACCCTTATCTATAACATAAAGTTTTCTTGCAATTCTTTTCAATTAAATTCTTATTTGTTTATTCAACTTTTATGCGCACTTTTAATGTGCTCCATTTGCATGTTTCTTTCATATAAGCTTATAAAATGCATTTCTTTTTCCACTTTAAAAATCAACCATAATTTTTACTAAATTTTTACTGTCAACTTAATGTTATGTCGTTGCCTGCTGCTGTCCCCCGTCCCCTGTTCCCCATCCCCTGTCCCTTGTGAGTTGTCTCCCGTCCCGTGCTGTCCTTACCTTTATCCAAGTTATTGTGATTTCAATTTCATCCACAAGATTGCCAGTGTTTGAGTGCGTTTGCGTGTTCCTCATCATTTGTTTGCAATGAAAATAACACCAACATAAACAACGATCGACAGGCTCCAGGTCCGGGTCCACGTTCGGGCCCATTCGATGCCAAATGTCGATGGCGAAGGCAGCATTAAAATGCACAAAAAGCAAAAAACCCGCTGCGCATGCGCTTCCACTTGGCAATGGTCATGTCCTGTACACTCCACTGTCCCAGGCGCCACACCCTGCTGTGGCCCAGACCGGGACAAAAGCTGCGCTCGTAGGCGGCAGTTGCGTTGATTTGCAGCGGCCCCAAAAGTTGAACGGCCTTTAAGTTATGTCAAAGGCAGAGACAGTTCCTTAATTGAATTTCTTGGCCAAGCGAAAGCTTCTTAACATGCGGCCAAAATGAGTTTTCGAAGGTCTTAAAACAGAAGCAGTGCCAGATGGGGCCTCTGAAAACTAAAAAGCATTTATATGGCACTTAACATTTTTATGTTATATTTAACAGCTTGGAGCTCGTAACATTTAAATCAATTGCTATGTTAAGTTTAATAGCTAAAATTATTTACAATTGTTTTTGAAAAAAAAAACTAAAAACCATAAAAAGAAATATCCCTGAAGATATAATAAAATTTAAAAATGATCCTTTTTTAATGAATTTAAGTCTATCTTAACCAGTATTACCAATATAACTTTTAAAACTATTTTTATTATTATTTTAACAATTTCTTAAAATACTCCATTTATTCTCATTTAATCCTTCCATTGGACTTCAACCTGAAGCCTTTTTTCGGCTGTCTTCTTGAATCGAATTTCGTGTTACGAATTTTATTTTTTATGGCCGAAAATGCCAAAAATATTTTACAGTTTATTATAGCTGATTGAAATTTGTGGTGCCCCGGCGCGAAGCGCCACCAAATTGCATCAGAGTGCAAATGTGTGTTTGATGCGGCTGCAGGTGTTGAAGCAACTGCATTTTTATGATAAGATAGCGCCCCAAAAAAGGCGAAACTTTAATGAGCCAAAAGGGCAGCGGCCTGTGGATCACCAGCAGCAGCAATAGCAGCATCAGCAGCAGCAGCAGCAGCAGGGGGCAGCCAGGAATCCAGGTTGGAGTGTAGCCCATGGTGAGGCCATAAAGATTATAACGTAAAACGTTTAAGTGCCGTTGGAATGGAATGGGAATTATATAACCAGGTGAACTTAAGATTGAAGAGAAAATAATTTGGTAGAAGTATCCTGAGGCGACGACCGGCCAATTTGCAACTGGGTGCGCAGTGGGATTTGTGTCTTTGGGGGCAGAGACCAACGCCCACGCGCGTGCAACATTGTTGTGGTTTCTATTGGGCCGCAAATTGAGTTTGCAGAGTGGCCTTTGTTTGCCTTTGTGGCTGCCACAGCTGGCAGACAAGTGCGTGGGCCATGCCTCCATCCCGGCACCAGCTCGAGCACCAGCTGGCTAAAGGGTCGTCCGACGACAGACAGAGCCTGCCTGCCAGGCGACATCTGCGCCAGCAATCTAAGGCGAATGCTCCGACAGCCTCGCTCGCTTCATATATGGCAAACGAGCCGACAAGCCGCCGTCTGTCCCCTGTCGTTGGTCGTCTGGCCAGTTCCTAGGTTTTGTGGCTGCATCCATGTAAGCTTCATACATTGCTGTGCAGCTGCAGTTACTCGTAAAATGTTCTGCTTGGGCTCATTTATGGCATTGGCTGGCAAATCTGGAGAGGATCGGCAAGTGGGTGGGGGGAGGCAGCGTTGGAGCTGGGCTGCGTGGGCAACGTTTGCAGGTGTGTCATAGACTGATGGGCGCCATTACAAAATACAATTGTCCAATGTTAAGTGGGATGCAGCCACGCCCCATGTTAATTTAAAGGCGCCAACTGCCAACAAATTCAAATTAAATGCGTGGCGTGTCACATAAAAGTCGCCTTGTGTTTAGCATGTATGCAAATTATCAACAACAACAAACACAACAACAACAATAGGTGACACATAAAATGCAAGCAAAGGTTGTCCATTCGCTCGTCCAACTACCGCTGGTCAGCCCGGCTAGCTGGCTAGTTGGCCACGTTGTCATCGCCATCGTTGTTGTTGTCGCCGTTGTTGTCGTTGTTGTCGTCGTCGTCGTCGTCGTCGTCTTTGGCCGTTTATAAAGTCAAAGGGGGCACATGGCGAGTTTTAACTGACAGACAATTACGCTAATGGGACACAAATGGCAAATTAATTAGCTGCGGGGCCAACCACCAAGCATTGTGGTAGATGTTGCTGCCGCTTCTACTGCTGCTGCTGCTGTTGTTGCTGCCTCGAAGTTGCAGTTTACTTGGGCGCATAAATCACTGATGATGGCATAGCAACAGTGGCACTTGGAATGGACCCAACACCGAGTTAATAGACAAAACTCCTGCAAATATATATATATTCCTGTTCCAAGCCAAATCTGTAGCTATGCAGAGGAATTTCTCAACGAAGTATTTAGATATATTATTTATAATGATTTTCTTAAAAAAATAATAACAATGTAATTTTCAAAAATGCATATTTTTTAAATGTATAATCAATCTGGAGGACAAATCATGACCAAAATGGCATCAAACATGAAAATGGCATCAAACATGAAAATCGGTTCAGTTTTGACAAAGTTATGGTAGTTTTAAATATGGGAACTATGAATCTGAGAACTTTACATGTCAAATTTTTTGTCAAATTTGGCATGATTTTTGACGAAAAATTTGACCCCCTTTTTTATACTAATTATGACACCCAAAATCAATTAAAATTCAAAATTCGCAATTCTAAATTTTGAAAAAGTTTTTTTTTCTAAAATTAACAAGGGGGGACCCTTGTGAATTTTGCCAAAAATTAAAAAAAATTGTATTCTCCAAAATGCCTATATTTGAAATGTAGAATCAATCTGGAGGACAAATCATGACCAAAATGGCATCAAACATGAAAATCGGTTCAGTTTTGACAA
>SCDY01001876.1:0-36234 GCA_004143825.1 Drosophila micromelanica | reverse complement strand
ATGTATGTGTAAACGAACTGAAATGTTTATAGAACCAGATCGCAGGGTTCAGGGTATCTCCTAGTCGGGCGGCCTCGACTAGAGCCTTCTCACTTGTTTTATTTTGAATTACACATTCGATAGCTATACAAGTATATTCCCAATTAAAATATCGTTCGTTTATGTGTGGATTATAAGCTCTTCCGAAGTTTTCTTTTACATGTGTATTTCATGTATACATCTGTATTATCCAAAGTGTCTATAAAATCATAAAAATAACATTTAATGTCCTTTCTATATAGAGCTCAATTAAAATATCTACGGTTGCGTATAATGGTTTATTTCTGTTATAATTAAAAATAAATGTGAATAATAAAAGTTTATTACATATTTTGTAAATCAGAATAAACATATTTTATTTGATCCTGACTGTATCTTTATTGAGCGTTATTATACAAGATTCCTGTTGAGTGTTTTTAAACAAAAATCTTAAAATTCAAAATCGTAGGTACTATAATTGTATGCCAGCCCCAGTATCTCCAATCACATAAATGTTGTCCAGTGGAATGCAGCCTAACGTAATTTTTGGTGCAATTATTTCATGCTCATCAATTGCGGCTGGCAGATAATTAATGCATTTCGGGCTGAGAGCTGAGACTTTACGACTTCAACGCTGTCACCCACAGTACCCACTGCATTCCAGCTCCCCTTTCCATATCCCCCTCCCCATGCCCCTCCCGGTGGCCGTGCCAGCGCCCATCCCTGTTGTAGTCAGCGTATGAGATTCCCACCAATGGGCACACACTTCAAACGCGTCAGGACGTCAGAGCGTCTGATAAGCGCTGATAACAAAGGTAAACAAAGACGCCGCCACGCACGCCGCACATTGCCCTTACGGCCCCCGCACACCGCCCACCCCGCCCTGGCCCAGTGCGAGACTTTGGCGGGAAACGCTGCAATTCGTCGGCTGCAAAAACACGAAAAACGCATGCGCCAGCCGAGCACCCAGCGCACCCAGGCACCCGAGTCCTTAACCCACATCGGGTCCTGACTGCGTATAAGAGCTGCCAATAAACTGCCAACGAAACTGGGAAATTTACGGCTGACAATCAACCAGCCAGCTGAGGGATCGAAAAAGCAGTCCAGATAAGATCGTCAGCTGCATCGGAAATGAGCTGCAAGCGATGGCAATTAAAGTGAATAGGTGAAGCGTGGGGGAGTGAGGCAGTGCTGATACCCTGTAATTTTGTCAAAAATATTTTACTCAGATTATTGTTAAATAAATAATATATTTTTTTTTAATTTATTAAATATGTCATTTTCAATTCAGATATTCTGTTGTACATTAACGTACATGAATACGCATATCTATTGGCATACCCTTCTTTTAGCCTGCATCCAGCCGAAAGTACTCTAAAAAAATTCAAATTATATCTGTAAGTGAATAAAGGGTATACGAATTATATTTTATTTTCTAGACTTAAGTTTGAGGAGTGGCAGTTGATCGTGCTGATCAAGAATGCATAAACTTTATGAAATTAGAGTTGCTTTGTTCCGCTGGTTGCATAAATTATCACATCCTCAACACGGTATACAGGGTATAATGAGTTGAATGTTATTTGCAATTTCAATTAGTTGACTTTGAGGAGCATTGCTCCGACTTGGCCTTGGCTTAAGGCCTGATTTTGTCAGAGCGTTGCAGCCAGATGCTGCAGAAGATGCTGCTATAAAAGCAGCTGCCTGTGCGGAACTAGTTCTAGTTCGCTATTTGGCTGGTTCTTAAGATGCAGCTGCAATTCTTGTCTATTGTCTGGTTGTTGGCCAGCGCCGTTTGGGCCGACCAGTTGCCAAGTAATTTCTATTTGCCACCAGCAGCACCTGAGCTGGAAGCAGTTGATGCTAATGCTAATGCTGATGCTGTTTTGGTGCAACATCAGTCGTTTGTGCCACACGAGCTTTGGCTGCCACAGCTGCAGGAATACGCCCTCGATTTACCACTGGAGTCCAACTGAATCGGCAGCAGTCAAAATTTGGCGATTTTTTTGCCGACATAATGTGGTAAGTGTGGCCTAGTCCACTTTTGGATACCCTACACTTGCGCTCATACTAATAAAAGCCTATCATATTTATATTCTAGCGCTTGGGCAGCACTTAAAACTTAGTTGGTTTCAAATCCACATTTATATTCATTTAAATCAATAAAAATCTTTATACAATTTTAATTTAAGCACTAAATAAAAATAAACCGAAAATAACACCGATTGCACAATACTCTGTTCACATTGTAAAGAAGCTTTTAACGGCCATTTGGGGTATGTAATTTTTTGTTCAATTAACCTCTACACTAGAGAAATCTGTCTCTTGTGTTAATAATTTCTTTTGGTATCAATGACAAACAGTTGATTAGCATCAATGCACCTCTTAATAATAACAGGGTATGTTGAATAGATGTAGTTGCAACTGTGGCCATTGTGCATCATAAATACGATGAGAGAAGTCAACTCTTTGTCGTTGGCTGCACAACCGCAACTTAATCCTCTCCCCACACAGAGTCTTGTTTGGCAATCCTCCATCCGACGCTCCTCGCCAACAGACTCGAAAGTTTTGTCATGGACAACGCTATAGCCTAAGTGTGTGTGTGTGTGTGTGGGTGCGGTTTAATCAAGTTTCGCCACTTAAGTTTGAGCTCAGGTGGAAAACACTCAAAAGCCGTTTGACCGAACCGTTCAGAGAGCTGAAACCGAACCAAAAACCGTAGACATAGACGTCCCCACCTCCCCCCTTCTAACCATTAACTTTAACCCCGAATTCCCCTCACCTTGCGTCGCCCACAAAAGTTTCAAGAGCTTTTGCGACGCTCGGGTTTCTGTTTAGTGGGCTTCTAACCTGTTACGCATTTGCTGGCTGCATATGCCAGTCCATTGTTTTATTGCTACTACGTCACACACACACACACACACATACACACACATACACACCTGTCCCCCTCTCTTCGCTCTCGTTTACGCTTTACAACTTCAGTTTTTTCTTCTTCTATATATTTTTTTTGTTTTGCCCCAAAGTTGCCACAACTTGTCTTTTGCTGACTTTGGCCTGGCAGGAACTTTAAAATCAATTAAATTGAGTGCCATCATGATTGCGCAAAATGATTGCACACCCTGGGCAAATAGCTATGCACAAATTCTACACACAATAACATTTCTTCCTATTCTTCTTAAACACAAATAGGCAAACAGAAACAAATACATAAATAAATATTTTGATTATGATTTGACTATCTTCATGCAATCATTTAAAAATAATTTTTTTTGCCTATTTTGAACTCTTATTTTTTTTTTTTTAAATAGAGATTCGTTTGACTTCTAATGAAATTAAATTATACAAATTATACAAATTGAAAGGGCATTATAGTAATAATAATAAAATAAATAATAAAAGACAGAAAGTTGAAAACTGGTTAATGATGACAATATTTCTTCAATGTTGAAAGTAGGCGATAAAATATATTAAAAAATAAAAACAAAACAGTGTAATTAATGAATTTCTCTCACTTTAGTATATTCTCTGTTGTCGGACAGATCCTAAAAACCTATCGATATTTATCGCTTTTTTGACTCGGTTCCTCATCAGAATCGGTTGAGATTTGCCAAAGTTACGACTGGGTAAAGTTGAGACTTATCCTTATATGGGAACACTAGGGTATATATTCGAAAATTTTTTTGCATGAATTTGGACCAAAAATTTTATTTTTAAACTAAAATGTAGAATTCATCCAGACACCGAACCATGAACAAAAAGACAATCCTTATGAAAATCAGTTGAGATTTGGCAAAGTTAAGACTGGGGAAAGTTAAGATCTGTCCTTATATGGGAACACTGGGGTATATATTCGAAACGGGGTGCATTCTGTTGGAAACGTTTTCCAATCAGCAAATGGGGATTTACCATGAGTAGAAGCTGCTCAAAATTCATTTAAATTAATGGACTAATCGTTTATTTTATTATTGTAAATCTCGTTTTTGTAATTAATTATAAAAATTTATCTATAAATAGAATCCCTG
Source organism: Drosophila micromelanica (assembly GCA_004143825.1). Taxonomy (NCBI): domain Eukaryota; kingdom Metazoa; phylum Arthropoda; class Insecta; order Diptera; family Drosophilidae; genus Drosophila; species Drosophila micromelanica. Next base: position 32,194 of record SCDY01001876.1, on the reverse strand, counting down.
GAATATTGAATAATCATTTTACGTACGTACAATTGAATTCCAAATTTTCATCAAATTAAGTGGCTAGATAAATTATGATTATCGTAAGTAGTCAAATGGGTGCTGCTCTAGAAAATCGAATATATTAGTTAAGCTCAATGCTGTCTCTAATTATTTCAATACATATTTTCTTTCTTGACTTTTGTATTAATATCTTTTTGATTTTGTCATAATACATAGTAAAATAGTTAAGAGAAATTTTCTGCATTTAATTGTTAGCCTTAACATTAAAAAATTTTGTTTTAAATGGTCAAAGTTTTTTAACCTTAATCCTGCAAGTTTTACTTATTTAAATTTATATCTTTACCTTTTTAAAAATTTAATAGTCAAAAAAATAATTTTTTTTTTAAATTATCCATCCATTATCAAATTGTATTGATTGATATTGCCATATAAACTAAATGAATTTGGGATGCCAAAATGCCCGTTGTGCGTGCATCAAGTGCAGGGTATACAGCAATGGAAAAAGCTAATAGGTGAGTATATAACAATTATGTACCTGAGTAAGTGAGTGTGTGTGTGTAAATATATAGGTGTGTGTGTGTATGTATGTGAATAGCCAAAGTCAATTGTCAATGGCCTGCCTGTTGTTGTTGTTGTTGTTGTTTGTTGTTGGTTGTTAGCTTCATTATTTGCCAAGTAAAAGTAATGAGACTTTTGTTGCCTTGTTGCGTTGCACATGAGTGCGCCCGTTAAGCTTTATATTTGCACACAGACACACACACACACACACACACATGCACATGCACACAATGCATTTGTTCAAAATGAGTTCCCCTCCCCACTTAGCTGTAGCTGTGTGTGTGTGTGTGTGTGTGTGTGTAAGTGTGTGCATTGCTGGCCTTTTGTGTGTTGGGCAAACAAAAGCGCCAAGCGTTGACAGCCAGTGGGCCGCCAAGCGTCGCACATGGCTATAAAAACAGCAAAAACAAAAACAACAATAGCAACAGCAGCAACAACAACAACAACAACAGCTGGACGCAAACAAAGTAAAAGCATTTGGAACTGCACGCCAAAGGCTGAATGCAGGCAGCCAAACGGCAGACAGAATTAACTGGGGGGCAAGGTGGCTGCAGAGCGCTCCAGCTGGGCAGTTGGTGATAAGGACCTGCAGCTGGCTACGTTGGGCGCCAAGCGTCCTTTTTGGCTCCTACATTACCAATAGAAAATAAATTAATTTTCATAATAATTGGCCGCATCGGCCGCCCGAAGGCCGCGCCTCTCCCTCGCCCCTATTTAACACACACACACACACACACACATATATACACATACAGCTACTCTGCCGCAGTGCCTGCAGCCATAAGGACTATGGGGGGCAGGGAGTGGAGGGGCAACCCTTTTTGTGGAACTGAGCGCCAATAATAATAACATTGTTAACACAACGTGCGCATGTAATAAAATCGTTTATTGAATTGGCCATAAATTTTCGCTAGCTAGCAACAGCCGCAAAGCCAAACCCACAACCCTTCCAACCGTTCAACCCTAAACCCCAATTCCGCCCGCTCCTCGCACAAAAGTCAAAAGTTGCAGTCACTTGGGCAATATAGAATCAGAGCACAAAAGAGACGTGGAAGGATGTGGACTGAGGTAACAGGCTGTGGCGTCTCTGTGTGTGTGCGTTCTGCACTTGGGCCTTTGTGCAAAAGTTTAGCGAGCGTCTTTCTGTTTCCATCTTCATCTCGCTCTTTCTCTCTCGCCCCGTCTCAGCGGCAATTGAAGAGAACTCTTGGCGAGCGAGGGGAATGCGATTATAATCATATTGATAATGTTCAACTTCATTGTTAGTAAAAACTACAAAATTCATTAATTACGCAACAAAGTTGAGAGTGAATAACTAATATGAATTCGACAAAAATAACGAATAACGAATGTAAAACAAAATCACTAATCGTTAGAATCCGCTTTGGATAACTATAAAAGTGACAAGTAAAAAGGGACGAGTAAGTAACAACGAATCATTAAATGTATCGAGTATAACCTAAAAGGTTTTTATTTCGTTATATGTACCAAAAGATCTATGATTTAATTGCTAAAATAATAAAGACGTTGAATTGAATTGAAAAAAGTTCTTGTTAGTTTGCTAAAAAAAAAAAAAAATTAAAGTGGAGCCACGAATTGTTTTTACGGTAAAGCGGAGATTTCAACATACTTATCCATCGGTTTTAGGCCATCTCTCAATGCCAACAACGAGCTTACGACAAAAGGTATTTTCAGCTAGTTAAAGAGGTCCTCGGGCCTGTGTGGTGTGGTGTAGTGTGGTGAGGAGGGGAATGCACTGCTCTGCCCTCTGCCATTAATTTGCGCCTGCATTTTAACTGCCACACATAAATTGCATGTAGTGCCATTAATAAGCATAAAAGCATTCGCCTTGCTACTTCGCCAAATGCACGCGGAGGAGCTGCCGGAGCTCCCCAGAGCATTCTGCATCCTGCATCCTGCATCCTGCATCCGGCTGCACGTCTTGCGCGGGGCCACTTGGCTTTGAGCTGCAAGTGAAACACTTCAAATGTTTTCAATGCTGTTCAATAATTTGTGCAAGGACAACAGCGATGATAAACGCGACGAGCTGACTAAGAGATAAGCCCAAAGGGCTCTCTTGTGAAGCCAGAGATGAGCGCGTGTCTAGCGTTTTCTAAAGAGTTTTGGAAGAACGGGCAGCAATAAAATACATTAAGAAATTGTAGGCGCCCGAGCAGGGACTTGAGTCTTCGTGGCGCCCGAGCAGGGACAACCGTTTAAGTCCAAGACGTCTGACATTATCTCTAACACTGAATGCGAGATGCAATTTTTAACAAATGACGAATGTTTCTCGCTTTCGTGTCACGGGGCGGTACTTAGCTCAAGCATCAGCCGTCTGGAATCGTTTAAAAAATGAGCTCATCTTCAAGTGCTGCGCAAACAGTTGCCTCATAACTGAAAGGACGCTTAAGCAGTAAAACCAGCCAAAAAGGCGTTGCCATTGCTCCATAAATTTTTACTGCTCGCTAATTATGAAGTAATAATTTTTTTTGTATTTGGCGCAGTTTAAAGGAATGCAACAGGAAATTTGAAACTCGAACCGGGGGCTTGGCTAGCATAAAGAACATTCCTTCATCTTCAACCGACTACAGCGACAAGTGATGAATGGGCAACAACAACAGGAATAATAATAATAATGGGGATAATAAGGACAACAATAGACGTGTTCAGTGCCCATACGCTGCGCTCCTTTTTCCGAGCATGGAAATGTCCTGGCGCTTACTTTACTTTTAATATGTTAAACTATGGACTCGACAGCGCACAAAAGTGCGGCATGCTAGGCATGTGGAATCCGGAATTCTTGCCCCGCCTCACACACATGAAACACAATGCGAGCGAGTGATAGAGAGCGGGGCGCAGAGCGAAACGTAGTTTATAAAATAGAAAGGAAAAAAAATTAAAAGAAGAAGCAAAGTGAATCGGGGTCCCGGACTCCACACAGATAGCACACACACAAAGCAAGTGCACAAAACTGAAAACTGTAGCCAAGCACTTTTTGATTTATGGAGTCGGGGCACTCTAGAGGGTGTAGGGTACAGCTTAGATGGTACGGGTACGGGTACGGTAAGCACTCGGTTAGGTGGTATGAGGTCGGTACGGTACGGGTACGGGCTGGTCGGAAGTGTAGACAATTTGTTAGAATTTATACAAAAATGCCGGCCGCTTTCGGGCAACGAATGATGGCGTTTTTTTTTCGGTGTATGAAAATAGAAGAGGCAGCGGCAAAAGCTGGTCACGGCTTAGAGGGGGGCGTGTACCATATAAAACATGAGTGGCATTTTATTTTAAAGTAGCTCAAACAAATGCCCGGGCTTTTGTATAAAGTTAGAACTAATGATTTTTACTTGGCAAAACGAGAGTGGGGGGGGGGGGGGGGGGGGGGGGGGGGGGGGGGGGGGGGGGGGGGGGGGGGGGGGGGGGGGGGGGGGGGGGGGGGGGGGGGGGGGGGGGGGGGGAGTTGGCAAGCCTGACACAGCATCTTCTGGCTGAAACACACATGCCCTGCACAGATTTACATGACATTATGTCATTGTTGTAGTTGTTGTCTGCTTTTATGACGTCAATTATGTTTATGAATGTCTAAACAAAAACATCTATAAAGCCTTCATCGCTCGTATTGTCCTCGTTGTGTGCACACACACACACTGCACACACACACACAGAAATGGCAGCCACATGTCTGGGCATTGGGCGGGAGGGGGTGTCGGGCGGCTGTATTCACAATTTTCGGGTAGTTTGAGTTTAAGTGAATTTATTACCATGAGCAAAATTTATTTAAGCAGTCAAATGCACGTGAAGTGCATCACAAGAAAGCTGTCACACAGTCTCAGCTGACGTCAAAGGCGACACAGGACACAGCGGCAAGCGGCTGCGGTGTACAGAGGACCAGGCATATGCATATGTAGAAGGAGGCTCAAGACCATTCTTTTTTTTTTTTTTGTTGCTTACTTTTGCTCAGTATGTAAGCAGCAACAGGGTGACTCAAGAGGCAAAATTAAAAATTTTATGACATAAGTAGGTGAGGTCCTGAGCAGGGGCCTTTCAGTTCGAGGGCGTCCGAGTAGGGACTGGTGCTTCCTGAGTAAAGGCAGTGATGTTAGGGTGTCCAAATAGGTAAAAAAAAAGGAAACCATCTGAAATTGGAAGCTGCGCCTATGTAAGAGTCACACATGTAGCGATGTTCAAGCTGAGGTCTCTGTAAACAGTCTAAGCGGGGATCTTAGGGGCGCCCGAGCAGGGATCCCAGTGAAAGTCCTCAAGTGGCAACAGCCGTGAGTCTCCCTAATGTCAAATGTACAAACACATTGACTGTGACAGGGCCATATAAAGCGCACTTGTGCCAATGACTGACATCTTCTGCACACACACAAACAGACACACACACATACACAGTGGCACACTCGCGCACGTAATAGAAAGGGAGAGAGACACGTTCCTGTCTTGGGGGCAATGCAAATTCAACACTGCCCTTGTTGTTGTTGCTGCTGCACTGTGTGTGAGTGTTGTAGTAACAGCAGCAGCTCCAACAGACACACACACACACACACACACACACACACACACACACACACACACACACACACACACACACACACACACACACACACAGAGACAGACACAACAGTTGCAGGACATGCATGCACAACATGGCGGATGGAGTGGCAACCGTTGACGAGGACGACGTTAGCCGCTGTAGCTGCTGCTTGAAATCAAATCAAATTCCCTGCAAACATCAGGAACAACAACAGCAACTGAGAGTCCGGCGTGCAGCTTAGTTTAGGGTTTCGAATACTGTCGGAGTTTGTTGTCATGCTTGTTTCTTTGGGATTCTCTAGGGAGAATGAAAGATTTGCCAGTTGTTTGACATGACCCTAGTGGTCGCACCTTTTATAGCTATTTCCCTCTTCGAATTTGTTGCTTTTGTTTAGTTTTGATTGCAGCTTATGCAATTAGCGCGCTCTTGCCACAAAAAGTTGACGCAAAATGCACAAAGCTCAAGTGCAACATCTTCAAGCAGCACTCGACTCGTTGCTGAACAACTCCCTCATTTTCTCTCCATGTGTCTGTGTGTGTGTGTTGTGTGTGTGTGAGTGTATGTGTGTGTGTGTGTGTGTGTGTGTGTGTGTGTGTGTGTGTGTGTGTGTGTGTGTGTGTGATTGCTGGTGTGCGTGCGTATTACGCTTTTCGCACGATTTGTTGTCGAGTGCTTACAATGCGCCCAACCTGCCAGCCCTTCAAGTGGCCACGCCCCATTGAAGAAGACTTCAACTCAGTTCAGTTCAGCTCGCAGCGCACCTACAATTTCCGCATGTCAACTGCACTTTGCATGAGTGCGTCCTGCCTCGCCTCCCGCCCACCCCATCAGAAACCCGACTGTGCCACCCTCTATAGCTGTAGTAGGTTCCAGCTTTTTTCCCACCCAGGTTTCTATTTGGTTGCCTCTTCTTACTTTTTTTTTGTGGGATTTCCACTTGATTTACAAAACTCAACGCTGGCTGCCACACAACAACAATAACAAAACCACATTTGACTGACTGACTGACGGACGGAAGGACTGACGGACTGAGGGACTGCCCCCTATCTGCACCTTCCTTTTGGCAAGGGGGTGCTGCTCTTCGCTGTTGATTTATATGCACGTCGATTCGACGTAATTGAAGACGTGATCGAAATTCAAATTTTTGATTTTTAGACCCGTGACTGCATTGACCCCCTGCTTACCCCCTGAACGCCTCCACCCACTTGTTTGTTTCACATATTCGTATTCGCAGTGGCAGCATCGTCTGGCTTAATGTGATTTCGGTTTACGCTCAGCGCTTTACCCCCCTTTCATCACATACACACACACACACACACACACACACACACACACACACACACACAAACACACACACTGACACATCCAACCTTCGATGTCCTTCGGCCTGTACAATTCCCATGTTAATGTCGCGTTACATTTTCATTTCACTTTTATTTTATTTTTTTTTATTTTGTATAGTTTAGTGCATTGAAATAATTTTCATTTTTGGCAACAAGTGAGGCTCCCTTCAGGCTCCCCTTTTTGCACCACCTATCGCATTGCAATTCTGGCCTGACATTTTATCAATGAACAAGCAACTCCTCCCGTGCACCTCCTCCACCCTCCTCCGCATCGAGTGGCTTACCAACAACCAGCAAATCATTGAAAGCTTTGTCAATTTCACATTTTATCAGCTTAAAGATACACTCAACGTGGCTTAGAGCCTGTTAGCTACGACAACGACGAAATTCTTTTATTAATTAAAAAAAGTTCAATATTTAAAAATATGACAGAGAAATTGGTTATTTAGGAGTTAACTTTAACTTCGCTTGACAATTAATAATAATTTCCTCAAATCCACTTAAAATTATTCAACTAGTTTTTGAAAAGCTGAACTGAAGCTAAATCTGGTATTGATATTAATGGGATAATTATTTGGATTCGTCTTTTTCAAAGTGTATTTCAGAGTCGTCAGTTCTTTTGGATAGTGCAGGCGGCTTCTCTTTCACTCGCTTTCTCTCTGCTTCTCGCTATATCACTCTTTCCGCTGCATATCTCCCCCGCCCACCATCCATTTCCCTGGCTTTCCTCCGTTGTATTGCGTTCAGTATCTTCCCAACTTTGTTAAATCAGCCATGAAAACGGATTGTCGTCCGTATCCCACTGTCTGTGTATTCTCTCCCAGCGACTGCCTCGACTGACAGTCTGCCTGCCTGTTTTTCTGTTTGTCTGTCTGTCTGTCTGTCTGTCTGTCCGTCTCTATCTGTCTCTATCTGTCTGTGCATTTTGCATTTCGTTTGCTCATTTGACTTGGGCGCTGACTGAATGACTGCCTGATGGACGGACTGTCGGACGGACAGCGGGACGTGACCTGCTGCCATGTCTAAAAGCTTTCAATAATAATGGCAGAGAGCCTGCCACATCCTGAGCTGCTGCTGCTGCTTATTAACATTGCCCGTTCTCTCCACGGGCTAAATGTGTGTCTCTGTGTGTGTGTGTGTGTCCTGTGCGTCTTGGGGATTATGTCTCGACAGCACTCGTCACCCGCCACCCGCCACCCGCCAAGCTGTAAACGTCGGCTCCTGTCGTAGCCCGCAATTCCTCCGTTTCGTCGTCTCGTCTCGGCGTTAACTTCAACACCTGTCACCTAACCCAGTCCTCTCCCCTCCCCCCTTCCCCTCCTGTTTGTCACCTGCAGCTACCCGCAAACTCCTTGGCTACCCCTCAACTGCAGCCCTTGTTCCATCCAGCGACCCCATCCCCACGTTCCGCTAGACACATGCTAATGGTAAATGGTTGTGTTGTCGACAGTCAGAGACAGAGAAACAACTTCACTTGTTGTTGTTGTTGTTGGCTTTGTGTGCCACACACACACACGCACACACACGCGTGTGCCTGTTGTCCTTTTGTCTTAGGTTACGTTTGTGTTAATATTTACATAATTGTGGTTAAAAGTAGCTTTTAAGATGTTTTTAACTGCTAAATGGGGAACAGCATTTTACACACGCACACACGCGCAGCACTCCTTCCTTTTACTCCCTTCTTCGCCTCTTTTCGCACTTCTTCACATTTGCCATTTGGCTGTTTTGCTTTTGTTTCTATTTTGCGCTGCATTTAATGTCAACAACAACAACTGACAAATGTGTTTGATGGCATTTTATTGCTGCTGCTGCTGCTGCTGCTGCTATTCCCCCACATGACCCCACAGCCCCCCTCCCAACTTCGCCATTTTAATGGCTTGACATTTTAATAAAGGTGCACGGGATTTGCTTTGGTCTAGGGTTATTTGGTGGGGGACGGGAGCTGGCTTGGTTAGAGTGGGGGCTGCTAACAACAAAAATAGCAACAATTTCAGGCATTTAGTTGGTTTTTGCCCATCCCTCTATCCCGTCGCCCACACACACACACACACACACACACACACACACACACATCCGCACACACTCGCCAAATTGTTGGAAAATATTTTTGGCTAACCTCAAAACATTTCGTTATGGCATTTTGTTTTTTTGATAAAACGGGTATGTTGATGAAATTGACGCTTGAAAAGCGTCAGTCGATTTATCGATCTTTCTGAATACAATACGTTTCGATAGTTTTACAAAATAATTTACGTAGTTATGGGAACATTCAACTAGAGGATATAAAATATGGATTATTAAACAGTTAACTTTAATTTTGTTTATCAATATCAATAACAAATTGTTAGTTTTGCTTGCCTTTATTCGATTTATCGATCTTTCTGAATACACTGAACTGAGAGACTAAATTTGTCATAAAAAGAAACAAACAAGTTTTTATTTGTCACTTAATTGTAAGAACTGCTTTCATATGCACAAAATCGATAAATATCGATGTTGGTTTTTTGTCAACAATTTAAGTGATAAGCTTTCCTGGCTACCTTTCTAGGGTATCTGCTAGTTGGGCTTTCTTGACTAAAAACTAGTATTTGATATTTTTTTTGTCCATTTGTTGCAACAATTTCGTGGGGTTTCAAAAATATTGAGCAGCAAAAGTTGTTGCCACTAACTTACCGCAGCACCCCCCGCACTTATGCTTGTCCCCTCTTGGTCCACAGAGCTAACCCCTTTTAGAATTGCTTGTTTAGTTAGCTCTTGTGTGTGTGTGTGTGTGTGTGTGTGTGTGTGTGTGTGTGTGTGTGTGTGTGTGTGTGTGTGTGTGTGTGTGTGTGTGTGTGTGGTGTGTGTGTAATATGTAATGTATGTGGTTCTTTATGTTGCAACAAGAGTTGCCGCTGATGCTGTAGCCACAAAAACTTTAACTTTCAGCAACTTGTTTTTTACAGTTGAACGCTTCTTGCACCACCCCCCTCCCCACGCGAACCCTTTGCATATATTGACAAGAGAGGTGGGGAGGGTATTTGAGGTTCAGGCAAAGCCACACAAAGCAAAATTGTGGCATGCCAAAAGCTCAAAGAGTGCAAACGTTTCAATGATTAGAGCTAAACGTCCAGTGAAAGACGAGAAGAATGAAAGGATAATGAACAAATATCGTAAATATAAAAAAAAACAACTTGAAATCCTTCTATTCATCTGTTAAACTCAGGATTAATTCAAATGCAAGCAGTCGAAAAATTGTTAATGCCAAGTGATCATTATTTTTAATTTCATCTGTCAGATGTTTACTTTCTTACAAGTATTGATATAGTTGCCTTTTAGCTAGTTGTCTAAACTCAACTGGGAACTAACAGAGAAAACAGAGAGAAACAACAATGAATTTAATGCCGAAGATATCTTGGCTGCTGCTGATCTTTGCGCTCTTCAGGCTGCTGATTGGCGTTTGGGGTAAGCTGTGCAAGGAGTCCTGCGAGCTTGTGGCTGATTAACTAACTTCCTAATCCGAACTAAGCAGCGTTGATCGAGTCTGGGGAATCTGGTGTCGCCTCTTCCCAGCTGGCAGAGGTAGCTCGCGAAAGGCGTGGACAGCAATGTAAGTGGAAAATTATTTCTTTTATTCGTCTCATTTTCTTTCTCGCGCAGCTTTCAAGTGGCAACGGTCAGTCAAAAATGATGAAGATTATGACGATTATGATGATGTTGAAGGAGATGATGATAGGTGGGATACTCGGCCGCAGGCGCATCAGATCAATATTCAGATGACCAATGTGGACGAGGAGGAGCAAAAGGAAAGTGAAAAAGATCGCGCGGTCCAACAGGCGCTCATACAAATGACAAAACTCAGAGAATCCAAAATGAGTAAGTGAGAGTTTCAGAGAGAATTCAAGAGAAATAATATAAACAACAACTGCTCCACAGCAAAAAGACAAGAAAATCGCATCAATTCTGTGCCCCAGTTGGATTTTAGGCGCGAATTCGCCAGCGACGAGGCTAATCCCTACATTTAACTAGCTAAACTAGAAGCGTAGCTAATCCTTGGATCCCTATACAGTTCAGGAAGAATTCGTATAAAATACCCCTGTTTCAATATATATGTTATGTATATAGTATGTATAACATACATCCTTTGTTTATATTTTTAGCCCTACATTTTTGGATTTCATAGGTATATTTTCTAGCTCTTTCTAGCACGGCTCATGAACCGTGTCCTAAAAAGCACCTAAGCATTTTTTCTATTTTTTCATTTTTCATTCGTAGCCAAATGTTCAGCTTAGACCATTAATTTTGTAATTTTGTTGTTGTGGAGGCGTGTCAAAGTTGAAGTTTAATTTCACTGTCTTTCTTTTAACATTTATTCAGATGCTTAATTATGCTGTCAACCAAATGTCAGCGATAGCTGCAAAAATCTTTAATTTTGTGTAAAATTTTAATCTAGAATTGGGTTTCACTACAGAGGCTCACTTTACCTTAAAGCTTAGTTCAAGCTTAAATGCAGCTCATATTGATCAGCATTTGGCAATTGCACAGAGCCAAAAAGGGGCAAGGAAGTGGAAAGGAGGCAGGAGCACGGACAAGTTGGGGCAGCTCAGTCGGCAATTTATGGCAATTACCAGCGATTAAAGAGTTGAACGCGAGCTAGCTGGGCAAGGGGGGGGGGGGGGGGGGGGGGGGGGGGGGGGGGGGGGGGGGGGGGGGGGTGCTTCATGCTGGCTCTATGGGGCAGCTGCTGGCGCGATAAATGTAATCAAATTTAATTTCGACAAATTGCTTTTGAATTACGCGACCTTCGACGCTTGGCGCCAGCGATGTGGCGCCCGAAACAGAGTTGAAAATTGTTGTTAAAATAATAATAATATTGTGTGTGTGTGTGTGTGTCTGTGTTGGTCTGTGCGCGTGTGTCTGTGCCAGAATACAATTGCCACAATAACAACAGCAATTTGCGCTTGAAATGATGAAAACACAGCGACGACAACGACGCACACCATGGAGTGAGTATACGTAATCATAAAAATTATGATTCATTTGCAAACACTCGCAGACTCAGACATGCAGACAGACAAGGCCCATGGCTGGCATAAAGGGTTGGGAGGTGGGTTTGGAGCACTGATTGGCCATTTGGCTTAAATGCAAAACTTAATTTGATTGAACCTCTTGCTCCCCAGCTGAGCAAAGCAAAAATCAAGCTGAACTTTTCAGGTTTTTCCACTTTTCATCGTTCATTTCTCACAATTTTCAGTTTTTCATCGCAAAGTTTAAGCAAATAATTACTTTTGCACGAAATTTCTGATTATTTAGCTGCCGCACAATTTTCAAGCGAAAATTGAATTGAACAATGCCGAAAAAGGCTACAGCTTTAAAGACTACCTCAATTGATTCGAAATACATTTAATTTATCGTTAAATAGTTTGAAGTGTCAATTAGGCGAATTTAAATTTGTGACTGAATTACAAAAGTTCTTAAATAAAAATTATTTCAGGTAAATATTTTATTGCTTTTCAATAAACAAAACCATAAGAAATAAAATTTATTTGTTTGCTGTTCTATGAGATTCTCACAATATTTAGCTAATCTCTTGCTACATTTAACTGTACTTTATAATTAGTTTTCTGTTTGTAAATCTGTCGAGCAGAAGCCTCAAATACAAATTAAAAGCAAAGAAACAAATAGCTTGACAAACAAAACTAGAAACAAAAACCAGAAAAAAAGACAAAGAAAACACTGCTAATTTGCTAGGACAACCAAAATATTGTGCTTTCTGTTTTTTTTTTTTGTTTTATAAAGTCTATTAATTTGGAGTGAATAAAAGTGGGCATTCCGTTGCATTACTTTCGCACTTATTTTAAATTCTATATGGATTTTTTTTTGTGAAGAACAATAATAGAAAATATTTAAGGGCCATCGATATATATTTCAGTACATAATTGTAATATATTGATATTTTAATTTGATAAATAGAATGCTGGGTATCTGTTCGTCGAACGTATTCAAGAATCGCAATAGCGTTCTTTTTTGTTTTTGTGTGTACATTTTTTTAGGTAATTTACATGCAAACAATTGCTTGATCCTTTTTGGCCACTGCTGGTGCCATTGCGGGCATCATCAACTGACAATTTTACGGCCAGCCACAACTAGAGCCTCTCTACACACACACACACACACACACACACACACACACACTTCTTTCTCTATATCTGTGCTTTCTTTTGTCGACATTTGCTTGGCTGGCTGCGCATTTACATTTTGACAACTGGCAAAAAGCAAGTGCGGAGCGAAAGGAGCAAAAAAGTCAAACTAATCTAACAACTGCTAACAACAAGAGCTGCCAACACCCACCGCCCTGAACCGCCCACGCCCCTTGCCCACTATGCCAGCGACACGCCCACAGCGCGACCAGCGGTAGAACGCCCAAAACGCCTGCAGGACAGTGCTTAGATGTAGAGCGCGAGCTGAACCGCCCATGCGCCCCTACACTCGAAAAAAATGTGTGTAGATTTTATATAATTTATGTAGAAATATTTCCATAGGAAAATTGTTAAATTGAGAAGAAGATCTGATTCTCATAGGTCTCCTATTTCAAGTTGAGTTCGAATTCTTATAATGATCTCTTACAATATATGTGGATGACCTCCTATAAAATCGACTTTTTGAAGGAGATTTATGCGGTGAACGGGTATTGTGCAATCGGTTATACCCGACATTATTTTCGTTTTTAAAAAAATACTTTTGGACGAATTAATTTCTTATATAGGAATATTTAATTCGAATTGCATTTTTCTCTCAGTGTACATTCTGGCTTATAGCTTTGGCTAACAAAGCATTTTGCAGTTGGCAAATATATCTGTCTATAGCTCTGTGTGAGTGTGTGTGTGTGTGTGTTCGTGTGTGTGTGTGCAAATACGTTGACAATTTGCGTTTGTCAGTTGTTGTTTTAATTAGAAAACTTTTTTACCAAACAACAACAACAAATGAGAAAACTCAAAAACGATTTTGAACACCACAAAACTGCCGCAACCCTTCAACTCCCTCCCCCCCCTTTAACATCGCTCTGACCGCCCTACAGTTGTTGTATTTGTATTATTTGCATTTTGTATTTGATTTTGTTGTTTATATGTTTGTTTGCGCTTCCTCTTCCACTTGTTCTTGTTGTTGATGTTGTTTTTCTTGTGGTTGTTGCTGTTTTAGGCAAATGAATAATGAATTTCGAATTTCTGTTCATTTCGCTTTACTTTTCATTATCCATTTTTTTTTTTGTTTTTTAGCCCGAGTTGGGTTTGGTTTAGTTTGCATTATCTTAATATGCATAGAAAGAGAGACAGAATTAGAGAAAGAGAGAGAGAGAGAGGGAGATCTCATCGTCAAAGCCCAAAATTCATAGTTAAGAGCTTTGCCTCTACCAAAGATGTTCTAAAGATAAATGTGCACAAGTACATAAGCACAAATGCGGAATCAAAAACAAAAACAAAAAAACAGTAAATACAAAATTGAAAAAAAAGAAAAAGAAAACGCATATCAACTGAAAGAAGCAGTCGAAATATATAAAAGTTAGCAAAAAGCGATTTTTATGTTTATTTTGCAAAATTAAATCCAACGTTTTAGTTTTATGGGGTGAAATTTGCTTTGTTTGCAGAATAATATACTATACATATCTACTGCCATACACTATTTATATATATGTTTATATATATATATGTATGTGTATATACCATATCCAGTGACTATAGATGACTGAGGGGATCTTAAAAAAGAGAACTCGACAGAAAAGAGAAAATTGCAATTGAAGCACAACAAAATGAAAATGCCCTCACCTTACCACAGACTGAATTACTATCTAAAAACTTGAAGAGAGAATTAATAAGTATAATTAATATATAATAAGTATACTTACATATAAATAATTTAATCAGCTGAGGAATAGAAAATGTAAGAGTTAAGATGCAAGATGTAAGCTGTAAAACTGTAATAGAATTTTCAGTGCGTTGCACAAGTGATGGGAAACTGGTTGGACTCGTTTGTTAGGGTATGAGGAACAGTATACAACATACAAATAAAAACGCAACACCCAGAGACACATACATATATAGACTCTCATGTGGTGTGTGTGTGTGTGTGTGTGTGGAGATGGCATTGCGGTTTGTTGTCAATCTCGTTAGAAACGAATCCTTTCGTAATCCTTGTGCTTCAACTGCAGCTTTGCGTTATTTTCGTTACTTTGCCCTTAAGCGTCGACCAACAACTGAAGCACCCGCTTCTCTCTCAATGTTCCCCCTCCCCGTATCCCCTTCCCCCCACTCCGCACTCTTTCGCACACTGTCAGCTCATGCGTTTTGCTGCTTAATCCGGCGGCACTATCAAGATAGAGTGAAGCAGGAACTGTTAGCGGGGAAGAATTTTGGATTGCGCGTGCTGAGGGCAATCAGCAGGTCCTCTGTCACTTCTCTCTCTCTCCCTTTCTCTCTCTCTCTCTCTCTCGTATTTACCAATCCAATCCCTGGCCTGGTTCGTTTTCAATTTCAGGCCATGGCGGCTCTGTCCAAATCCCACATAAGAAATTGTTTTCCAACTTATCTGGCGCTTCATCCGTTACATTCATTTCATTCCGACTGACGTTTCACATTCAGTTGAATGCTCGTTTAATAATTACTGGTATTTTTTCTAATCTAATTCGACTAGTTAACCACTTACTTAAAAATGTTAAATGCCAACAACAATAACAACAACAACAGCTACAAATCTGGGCAATTTATCTTCTTTTAGCCTCGGCTCAACTACCCGTGGAAGTGGTTCTGCATGTGGTTCTGGCAGTGGGTGTGGAATTCGGTTCGGTTCGGTTCGGTCCTGTACCTTCTACCCTAAATATGATTGATGGCACCTGTCGCGTTACGTAATCGCTGCCATGTGCACATGCTTATGACACACACACACACACATTTCACATTTTTACAGGTGTGTCGAGTGTATTAACACTTTGTTGCCTGACACGTTGCATGTAGCGCACGACAGCAACTTTGTTATGGGTTTGGGTGTCGCTTCCATGTGGCATGCCAGGTTGTGGGTGGCGGGCAGAGACATGTTACGTGATTTAGATAATTATCAACATATTTTGTATGACATTATCAAAACCTGACAGCGGCTTGCGAACATTGAAATCGGCACGTTAAGCCGCATGTAAGTAAATAAGCTGTCAACACAAATATGAGCTCTCCTATGCGCTTCTCAAAAAAGGCACGTCACATGAAATGGAAGTTATTTAAATACGAAGTGTAACACGCATCTGCGGAATAATAATAATAATGCATTGCATTAAAGTTAAGGGACATTCTAGGTTCTTAAAAACTATAGGTCTGTCCATAATTCTCTCATTCTCTGTTCAGTTCTTCAACAACATCTAAACAACTTAAAGAATTTTCTTTACCAAGCAATTTAATTGACCTGAACCAGATTTACACACACACACACATAAACTTTGCATTTGAATTCACATTAACGCTATATCCTTTTCAGAAATGAGACAACTTTAAGGCCGCACATAAAGCTGGCGCCAGCGATAAGTTGGAAAATGTTTAAGGCCAGTTCAAAGAGGCCACGGATGAGCGGAAGGACAACAAACAGAACGCAGCGATGGAACGCATATTTACGCATTAATCAATGAGCCAACACACAACGAACAAAAACATTCAGCAAATGAATCGACCGAATGCGAATGGTTAGCGTATAGCATTGAATGATGGGAGGACGGGACTCAAGATGAGGATGCTAAGGATGGCAGGCCAGGCCAGGCCAGGCCAGGCAAACAGGTAGCCAGGCCTTGTTTTGGCCTTGCCCGTCCTTGTCGTCTTCCGTTTTCCGTTGGCGTCGTTCGCCTTGGCCCATTCATGTGGAAATCGAGTGCGGTTTGTGGCACTCTAGACATAAAAAACAAGCACAAACATGGCCATGCGGCAAGTGGCATCAAAGCATTGTGCTGACGGTGAGTCAAACGCGGGTCGCGACGTTGGGCGTTCTATGTGGCAGTGTGTGGGGGGTTGTATGAGGCGCGTGGCGCCGCAGGATATGCGCCATAATGATATGAGTCACTGACTCCACTCACTGTCTACACTGGCGAGGGTGCATAATAATCGCGTCTCGGTCGGCGTTGACGTCCATAAACCAAATCAATTCGATCTGCGGCCGCGTTCTTCTTCTTCATCTGGTGGCTCTGCAACTTCTACATTTTTCTGCTTATTTCAGCAAATTGAGCGCCTCGAGGGGCAAACGCCGCTATTTACAATGCTACATGTATATTGACAGGCATATAAATAAATTATTAGCAAAATAAATGTTTAGTCGTTTAGCTATGAGCTGAAAGCTGAAAGCTGGGGGGCTTAAGCCGAACGACCCATCCCTCGAACAGCTGCAGCGCCACCTAGCGGGCAAAGTGTGAAAAAAATGTGACTAGATTAAAATGAGAAACATTCGCAGTTTAACATGACCAGAGGTTGATTACCAGCCTATAACTTTCTGCTTAAGAGCTAACTAATAAATATCCCCAACAGTTTTAATCTAGAAAGTATATAAATTAAATTAAGAGTTTC
The DNA here is from genome assembly GCA_004143825.1 of Drosophila micromelanica. Lineage (NCBI taxonomy): Eukaryota > Metazoa > Arthropoda > Insecta > Diptera > Drosophilidae > Drosophila > Drosophila micromelanica. The sequence goes on along the minus strand of SCDY01001876.1, from coordinate 15,188 downwards.
AGTTTATGAGTTTTAAATACTTGACATAAGTCCTATACCAAAGACACTGACCAGCTTTTTAATTTAAATGAAATCGTCTTAGTGAAGTCTTAAGTCCCTGCTCGGGCGCCACGCATTTCATGTAATTATATAAATGTACACTTTATAATATGGAGCTTAGCTATTTAATTGTTACTTTAGATAAGTAAAGCTATAAGCTACATAAATATTTAAATACTACAAAGAAATGTGTTTTCCATGTATTAATTGCATGATCATAAAAAAAGGTTTCTTCTTATTTCCACATGGTATTAAGAAAACTAAATTAAAATGATTCAGTTGAAAAGTTAAAAACTCTTGGGTAATAATACAAAAAATAAACTAAACCTGTTTCAATGTTATGTTTATGTCTCTATTATGTTTGTTCACTTATTATGGAAACGTGCTTGATATGAAATTCTGCCTGGTAACATTAAATAATGCTCCACATGAGCTAAGCACACTTGAGCTCTATTATTAATATTACAAATCCGCCAAACTGGAGGGTCACTAAAAACCAGAAACAATACACGTTGGAAATATTTTAATTTGAATGGCATGTAAAATGCCACGAAATTTGCGAAACAAAGCTGCCATTTGCCTAAATGGGGCCATGGTCATGATGTGGTGTTGATGCTGCTGCGGGCGGGTGTGTGGGGCAGTGTACGGATTGCATATTTAAGAAACAATTTTTGGCAAACTGATGCATATCACATGAAGTTGTTGATGAAGCTGCCGCTTCAATTTGCATGCGCCGCATAACAATGCGAGCAGAAGCAGAAGCAGAAGCTGAAGCTATCCTGGACTCGGAACTCGTAGGACGTAGGATAAGCGCTAAACGAAGTTTGTGTCAGGCAGCTGACGGACAGTCGGGCGGACTGAGGGACTGAGGGGACTGAAGGACTGACTGACTGAACTTGAATGGTTGACTGGATGAGTGACTGAGAGCGAGCCAGTTGCTGGCAACTTGACGACAAAACTTTTTAACCGAATTAGCATCTTGCCAGACAGTTTCCGGTCCACAGATATATGGCGGCCCACTGGAAGGGGGAAGCTACATCAGCCTCAACTCTAATGCCAAACGATTTCCATATGTATTGTCATTGTCAGTGGATCTCTGCCTTCACTGGCCATTTGTTTGTTGTTTTAATTAGAAAACTTGCCGACTGCCGGAATTAATGAATTTGTCGCCTCTCACGCCCAACCCACTCATACTCCACACACACACACACATTGTCCTACTTCCGAATTGTGTGTGGTCCAACGCGTGGGGCCATAAAAATGCGCCCGACCAGCAAATTGGCAAAGATTTTTGGATTTATATGCGCATTGACTGTCGCGCGTGCCAAATGCCACAATCTATTTCCGGCTCCCAGCCGTTTTACGCCCGGATGGGCATCGTATATGCGATTATTTAACTGCTGCTGCAAGTGGTTCCGACCTGCTCAAGACCTCTGCAATGGCTCTGCAATTTATGTTGATTTGCGTGTCGCGACTTGGCAGCTTCCCCATTTAATTGCAAGTTTCAAGTGCGACAAGGGCCATCTTTTATTTGGGCCGGACCATAATTAATGAGACCATCATAAATCTAACAGCAAGTGAGCTTCTTGTTAAGCTTTAGTTCTAAGTTAGTTCGCACTCTGCGTCGGGTCGGGCATATTAGTTAGGCATAAGAAGTTGCAACACTCGGTGCAGTTGCATATACAGAAATTTTAAATTATCCCCTGTTCCCATATATTATAATGTATATTGTTCCTATATAAATCCCTAATTGAGCGCTTTAATCGAGCGCCATCGAAATATCTATTTTTGCTGTGTGAATGTCCCTGATCCAGCACAATGTGAAAGTCCCTGCTCGGGCGCCATTCAAATATCCCTGCTCGGGCGCCAAGCAATTGTTCCTATCACATTCTTGTAGCGGCGAGGGTATTGAGTAGTCAAATGGACTTAATTTTAATGTGCTGCCACTTCATTGTCCCGGACACGTCAAAAGGGTCAGCCTTGGTTTTGTGGAAGTAATGAGCATTGTTGGTCCTTTGGTCCTTTGGCGCTTTGCCGCTGCTCTTTTTTTTCCATTTATATATTTTTGTTGGTCGTGGCATGCTTTCGCGGCTTCAAACACTTTCGCTTTTAATTACCGAGAAGAGAGCACACTAAATTAATGTGTGCTGTCATGTTTGCCATGCACAAACAACAACAACAACAACAACGTAATAGAAGAAACAAGTGGAACAAAAGAGTGCTGCGTACTTGGCACAAATGACAAATGTTGGACACTCACTTATACATATTAAGTGGAGAGGGACACACACACAAGTGGCAGTTTATTAAGTTTACGAACCGAACTGAAACCGAAACCAAACCCGTAACCCAAACGCTTTTGCAGACCGTCGACACTTTATTAAAATCAAACTTAATGCGCTAGCAAATTAATTTTCTTGACCAACTAAACATTTAATCCGCTTCCTTTCGCACACGGCCTTTGTTTGGTATTAAGCACAAAGACAGCTGTCAGAGAGACAAAGGACACACGAAAAGGACAGCAAGCAATCTGTTTACCTTTTGTGCCGAGCTCTATTTGTGATTATGAAAAGTACTCGTATTATTTTAATAAAGAAAAAATTTGAGTGTGACATTTCACCTATTTCTTTTTGTTGGCAATGGAATTCCACTTAGACTTGGGTTAGATGCACGCGTTGAACTGGTTTGCCTTGATGAGGGTCAGTCGTGGGGCGAGTTTGGTTAGGTCTCAGCTCAGTTTAGGTCTTTAAGACTCGAGCCGATCCGAGCTAAGCAATGGAATGGCAATAGCTGTGGCAAAGGCAGTGCAAAGCAAAGCGAAAGCAAAAGCATTTCATTAAAAACTTCCAGGCTATTAAGCAAAACTTTGTGCAGCATTTGCCAAACTGTGTGATAAGTATCTGAGCAAAATGCAAAGCTGCCAAAGGACGACGATGACGACTTGCAGGATGGCGATGGCGACGACAACGACGACGACGACGACAGCTGATGAAAATCGCGCGCGCTGTACAACAAATCACAATTTTCCGCCGCAAATTGCTGTCGAGTAAAAGAAGTTCAAACATTTTTGGCCAAGACGCGAAACGGAAACGCGACCAGCAAATGACGCAGACGGTGGTGGAGGGGCCAAGGGCGTTTGTGAAAACAACAATTGAATTGCAGTTGCTATCGTGCCGTGCCTGGCGTGACAAGAGCCCAAGAAGTGGCAGCTCAGCACCAACTGTGGACAGTCAACGGGCCAAGGGGGCAACGGGACGCGGTCGCGGACACCGTTTGGCGGGCGGTAACCAAAACCGCGTCAAAATGCGTTCAAGCAATGGCAACAACTGCACAAAAGCAAACCAAGTGCCAAACAGCTGGATCTCTGCTAAGCCCCACACAAGAAAAAAAAAAAAAAAAAAGAAAAAAAAACAAGCGTCCAAAGAAATAAAATGTGATGTATATAAGACTACAAAATATATATACATTTTATATAAAAATATGCTAAAGAATGTAAGAGCAAAATATTGATTGTGAGCATATTTTAAAAATCACACAATTTTTATTGAATGCTTACACAAAATAAATAATGCAATTTGGAAAAATAATATGTAGTACTTTTTGTATTATTTATTCTGTCAAAACAAACCGTTTTCAATACACAGACTTTTATCTTTATTAATTTTTAAATCTGTGTTGATAATAATCTTTACTATATTAGACTTCAAATACTTGGAATTTTCTTGGAGTTTCTTTGGGCTAGTGGTATTTGTTCTATAAGTTTTAAGGCAATTTGCAAAAGCCACCAGAGCGTCGCTTGGCTAATGTAGCACATGATTTATAATATTTCGAATGACAGGCGCTCCTGCCTCTGCTTTTACACTCTTCTCTTCGATGTGCGGCAACCGAAAGGGATTTTTTTCTTTTTTCATTTTCCTCTTTATTTATTTTTTTTTTAACTTTTTGGCAAAAGTTTTCTTTTGGGTTAGCCTCGTTTTGCCCTCGTTTCTGCCAGTAAATATATGCTAAATAGGCTCTTTGACATTCTACCTGTCTGGCTGGCCACCGCAGCCCCCTTTCCCACCCTCAGTGATTCCCTGCCATCCCCTCTCCCTCACTTGTGTGTGTGTTTGTGTGTGTGTGGCATATCCAGTTACATTTCATTAAATTTTATTTTTACGTGCTGTCTGCCTTTGCCTCTCGGCATTTTAACATTCCTCCTGCCCGCTCCTGCCTTGTGTTGCCCTTTACTGCCCCCATCTTTCGGCTTGTGTGCGTGTCCTTAAGCGGAAACTTCGACAGGAAACACCTGATTCGTAAAATATTGAAAAAGTTTTTTTTTCCCCATTGCGGCCGTTGTTGTTTTCGTGCGAAGATCTTTTGGCATCGGCTGTTTTTTTTTTCCCAGCAGCTGGAGACTGTTGTCTGTTTTTGTAATACGCTACTTATTTTGGGCATATTCGAAACTTGGTTAAATTGGGCGGTTTTTGTTTAATTGATGCTGAATGTAAATTTGAATGGTTTATAAGTATATAATTCAAGTTTTAAAACTCAGTTTTTGTCTGGTGATTTAAAGGGGTTTACCCTTTTTACCCATTAACATGTGTTAACTACTTAAGCTAATGAAGCTCTTACAAGCCAAAAATGCGTGCTTTGAGAATTCCTTTACTTGACTTTTAATCACAGGGGTCACAGCTGTCTGAAAAAGCTCTCAGCACAAGTTGCCAGCTGTTGGCATTAACAAAATGTTCGCATGAAGCGCAACTGACAGCGGTCCTGACATAATGCTCAGCTAGCTAGCTAGCTTCTCGCCGCCCTCCTCTTCTATCCATATGAATTTCTATCCGTAGGCAACCTTCGTCTTTGCTCCGGATATTTACATTTTGAATGCGTGTTTTTCTTTTGCATGTCAAGTTGTTTTTGTTGCTGATATTTTGAGCCGATATGAAATTATTGCAAAATAAATGCAAATTGAATTTCTCATGCATAATTTGTTTAGAAGTTTTACAACAACCAAAAACCAAGCCAAGTCCCTGGACCGCACCGAACTTTGATGTATTTCATGTATTTCTTATTTTTATTTATTTTTTCTTTTTTTGGTTTTTACGCCAGTTTATAAAAATGTGCTTTGAATTTTAATGCGGTCGCCAAATGGTGCGTGTGTAATCGAATAAAAATGAATAAGAGCAAAATACCTGGAGAAGCTGCTCAACACGTTCTAAAAAGGTTCAAATCCTTGTCACTTCAGTAAGAAGCTAATTGGGAAAAAGTATCGTGAGGAACTGCCAAAAACGTTATTAAGAAAGTTAATTAGCGGAAACAGAGCTTTGGTAAAATTAAAGCAAAGTGTTTATTTGAAAACATACCTTGAACTTGTTAAATTTAGTTAAGAAATAATAGAAAACAAAAGCTTATTTATGTTCTAATCGTTAAAATCGGTCCTAATTAGATAATGTTGCTATTAAGAAGAGTCAGATAAAGATAAATTCTTGCAAGTTAAAATTCTCATAACTTTCTTAAAACTAAAACAAATTTTCATGTCTGATGGCATTTTGGTCATGATTTGTCCTCTAGATTAAATATACATTCAAAATATATGCATTTTCGGAATTAAATTTTTTTGAATTTTTTGGCAAAAAACCATGTACCCCCTTGTATAGTATAAAAAACATCACTTCAACTGATTCTGAACAGGTAAAATTTTTGGTAAAAAATCATGCCAAAGTTGAAATAAATTTTGACATGTAATGCTCTCGGATCCATAGCTCCCATATTTCAAACTCACATAACTTCGTCAAAAATGAACCGATTTTCGTGTCTGATGGCATTTTGGCCATGATTTGTCATCTAGATTGAATATACATTCAAAATATAAGTATTTTCGGAAATAAATTTTTTTTTCGTGTCTGATTGCATTTTGGCATTGATTTGTCAGCTAGAATCTACATTCAATATTTATGCGTTTTTATAAATAAAATGTTTTGGAATTTTCTTAATTGTTTCTGCCTTTCAAAATATCAGCATTTGGAACATATTTGTTTTTAAGAAAACCAAATAGGAAGCTAAGATTACAATAGTAAGCCAACCAAAAAAAAGATAAGATTAAGAATTTTGCATTGCTAATTGTGCTTTCGATTGGGCCTAAGGCAAATGCACATTTGAATACTTTTGGTATCATTTTCACTTATTGCTGATGTACTGAGAGATCTGGCACGAGGCGCACAGCACGTGTATGTGCTCGTATTTCAACACGTTTCTCATATTTATTTTGATTAATGTCCACTTATCCACTTGCCACGAGCAATTTCAATCGTCCACGAGAACTCGTCGCTGCATGTGCTACGTGCCAGCACCCTCCCTCCCCTCCTCCCTTTCCTATGAACGTCTGTTGACCAAACCCCTTACCTTGTAGAAGCCCACAGAGCCACCCACCGAAAAATGTTGTCTGTTGCCCAGTTGGGCAGGACAAGAATTGATGTGGCGCACACTTTTCAGGACCTTTGCACCTGGAGTCCCACGTAGCTGGAGCAAGCTAGTCGAACATCTCCATTGCCAGCTCAAAGTCCGGTTTGGTTACCAGTTCAGAGGAGTAGCAGAGGGGGGGGGGGCAATGGGGCGTGGCAGGCCTTGGCATCAGTTGCATTGAGCTGCGTACGTGTTCGCACTTGGCTGGCACGTGACTGCTAAAGTGAAATTTATTGAATATTTGGCATTGGCTATTTGATTTCTTATTAACGTGGCATTTGGCCTTACGGCTATGCTACCAACAACACACACGGACACACACACTCGCGTAGACAGACACAGTCAGACAGTCAGACAGCCACACAACTAAGCCAGATATCTGTCAGGCCAGGCCAGTTGTTGGTGCTTTAATCCTTGGCTCGCATGCTAATTTAAAAAGCCGAAAAGCACTCGTTAAAACACAGCTACTTACATAATTAAATAAGGCTCTAAGCCAACCCCTCCCCCCCTCACAACCACCACCACCCCTAGCGTCACCCACCATAATAGACTGTGAGTGGTTCCGGATTTGTGCGCCGTCCTTTATGTGTGTCGCCGTCATATATGCGGCTTAATTCTGGTTGCCGCCACTCGTTGGCGACCTTTGGGCCATGCCACGCCCCCTCTAGTCCAACCAAAGTGCAAAGTTAAACAAGTTGGAATGCAATGTACTCGAGATTACTGAACTATGGAATGCGCTGCATACGTGCAGCACCAGCAAATTGCCATGCCCTACCGAGTGTTGCACAGTTGCTGTAACCTCTCGCTCCTTCTTCTTCTTGTTCTTATTCACGTTCTCGTTCTCTAGCTCTTAAATTGTTACAAAACTTTCAAATGCGCTGCATTGAACACTTTGAATTCATAAACTTTACTCTTCTTTGCTTTTAAGCAGGCAGCTAAATATGAATAAATTTCAGTAACTTAAAAAGAGTTGCTATTAATTTAGTTTCTTATTAATTTAAACCAAAAAATGTAAAACAGAAAAATGTTGCTTAAACAAGTTTATGTAGACTTTAAATTACTCGCTACTTTGATACTAAAAGCAAGTAAGATTTTTAAAAAACGAACTCGCTACTCGTTAGTTTAGAGAAGGAAGAAAATACAATTTGGATAGTAAACATTTTCTTTGAACTGATCTTAAAAGCTTTTAAGTTTTCGCTACTTAAATCATATCAGAAGAAACACTCGCTGGAGCGCGAGCTTTAAGCTCACAACTGCAACTGAAATAACGGGGCATGCTTTAACGTGTGCACCGAGTGTAGCGCATCAAAAAAGCACTTGAACACAACTGTGTGTGTGTGTGGGTGTGTGTGTGGTTAGTACAGATTTCGTTACATATATTTTCATGTTTTTATGCGGCCAAAAAAAAAAATGTTTTTGCAGCGTTCCACTCACAGACGACAGCGACGACACTTCCGTGTTATCATCTTTCACAGAACTGGGTTAATGTGGCAACAACAACCACAGCAACTATAACAACAAGGCCAGAAATAGCTTAAAGCAACAACAACAAAAAAAAAAAAAAACAAACGAGAACAAAAAAACCAAAAAAAAACGCTCCACACTTTTTTGTGCGTACAAATGCAACGACAAGGACGAATGCCAAGTGAGTTTGAATATGTGTGTGCGGGTGTGTGTGTGTGTGGGTGTGTGTGTATGTTGTTGTTGTAAACGCTGAAACAACTGCAGAATTGTTGCAAATCAAACGTGAATAGAGTTCTTATTCATTCATAATTTAAAATCGATAGGAATCTATCGATAAATTCCATTTTAAATCTAAAAAAACTGCAATGCTAATTTTGAAACATTTGTATAATGAATTATTTAAAATATATGCAATATTAATTTTGCTTTGCAATTAACTTTAACATATCTGCCATATATTCGACTGCTCTCGCAATTGGATTTATGTATATTGCAATGAAAAATCCAAAACAGAGATACGCATAAATATATGTACATATTTGTTTATGCATGCATGTATACAAACAACTGAAGGCTGATTGCTATAAGACTCGCGTGCATTTCAGGCGTTGCCAGATAATGCGCTGCATGCGCTTCACTCGTGAATGACTTTGATTGAACAGTCGCAGCAGCTGCTTACAGCGTGCATTAAACCAAGACCCCGCCCCCTTTAAAGAGCTAACTCATATACGAAACACGTAGTGCTCCAGCCTGATTTAGATGCCTGCCATCGTGGCAAAAGTAAAAGTTAATAGTAAATTCATGAGCTGCTAAGCGCAGATGTGATTCGCATTGTGATGCATGCAGATACAGCTTCCCCCCTTCACGCCCCCAATGTGACATACACTACTTTTCTCCGCTGTATCTTTGTATCTGGCTGCTTCGCCTGGAAGTTTAATTAATTATTTAATTTTAAGCACTTGAGCGCGTCGAGAGCCGCCAATGAGCTGAGCTGCAGACCAATGGCAAATGAACAGCCATGGGATTAAGTTAATAATATATGATCTGTGACCAGAGTCGAGCCGAGCCCGCCCCCTGCCTCATGTTCGTCTGCATGTCCTTGCCTTGTGTCCGTGTCCGTGTCCGTGCTGGCCGCTTGGGCGCTTCACTTAATGCAGACTAATGAGACATTGTGGAACGAATTAATTTCACGCATGATTAACACATCAAATGCCAAAAGTGGCCCCCAAGTAGCCCCAGGACTCGCTCTCTCTCTCTCTCTCTCCATTTAGCTACAGCTGTGCAAAGCAGGAACATGCACAATAAATAGAATTGGGCGTAAGATTCATCACAGGGAAAATAAATTCTTTTATGCTGCCTTATCGAATAAGTAAATAAACTGGGTGCAATGTAATATATGTTAAAAAGAACACGATTCTATACTATATCAAATACTATTCTTCGATTAGGCGATAAGATTTTGATTAATTTCAAAACGATCAGGGTCTATGTTAAGTTTCATATCAAACAGCATGAAATCTATTTTAAGTTTCATATCAAGCAGCATAAAGCTTTAATATTATTGTGGTTCAAAATCTAAAAGATTAGTTGATTGTCGATCTGGCAACTCTGTTCAAATGCACATACCTCAAAAAAAAAAACAACAACAACAATCGATTGTCGCAAGAAACGGAAAAACAACAAATGAAATTATGATTTACGAGCTCACTCGAAAGTTTTGTGGTCGCCGGGCAGACCCCGAGGATCTGCAGACATCATGGGAGGTGGTTCGGTTGGAGAGGGGGGTGGGAGGTTGGGGTTGGTCAGTAGTGGGCAGTTGGCACTCGACAGCACTGTTATTATGGTACATAGAGTATGCGAGTGGTTATGCTCGGCACACATACCAATTATGAGGTTGCAGCGGTTCACAGCTCGGCCAAATGCTGCTGCAGCTTCAGGTCACGTAACGCAAATAATGAACTTGCAGCGACTGCGAGAGCGGCCAGTTGGTGAGGAGGGGGGTGGAGAGAGGAGAGGAGAGGCAGTCAGTTTGTTTGTCTACCAGGCAACAGCTGAGCACACGAACAGCCACAGTAATTGGGATGGGACAGGAACAGGAATAGGGATAGGATATCTTCGAGTTCGACTCCAAATCGAGCTAAATGCTCGTTTTAATGCCAACAACAATTCGGATCCATTCGCAATGATTACGGGGTACTGATTACTGATTAACAGTCCGGCAACGGGGAGGAGGGGCTTAAGTTAAATCCATGCGGCATTTGAGGATAAAGCGGCCAATATAAACTGCCAGTTAAACACAGTTAATGCCAACCACAGAAGATATTGGAAGATCATAATCAAAGCGAGTCAATCGAAACGATTTGAACTACTTATCTAATCAATATTTAATTTTTTAATTAATATTTAATTAAAATAAAGTGCATATATGAAACTATAGTTAATTGTGTTTTCAAAATTGAATTTTTGTGTAAAGAAAGTAAGTAAGTTAAAATTCCAGACACTAAATAATGCAGCTTGCAAATGAAAAATAGAGAAACTATCTAACTGTGCGATAATATAACAATGGCTAATGCGCATAAATAACGTAAAAGTCATTAAAATCACATTTAATAATGTAATCAAATACAGAGGAGGACGAGTACAAAAATGAGGTGTGTGTGAAGTTTAAGTGTGGCTACACTTGAAATAGACAGAGAGAAACTTTACTGAGAGACAGGCACAAATTACATGGCGCTACACTCAGAAAAATACTTATACAAATTCAACAAAAATAATTTTTAGCAAATTGTATTTATGTGCTTTAAATTTAAGATATTTGTTTGAGTGTTGATTTGAAAGGACTTCCGGCTATGCCCACAATAAAGCCACTCTCAAGCCCACACACTCTCTCTCTCTCTTTCTCTTTCGCTCCCTCTCTGTCTTTCTCTCTCTCTTTAAATAACTTGTTCTACTAATTACATTTGTGTTTAGTTGTTGTTGGCTTTAATTTGATTTGAATCGAGTACGAAAATTGTAGCAAATGGAAAATTATTATTTATGTTTCAATTGAATGTGTGTGTGCGAGTGTGTGTGTGCGAGTGTGTGTGTGTGTATTAGTTAGGCTTCAAACACTGGACGGCTTGTGGTTTTAATCTATTAATTAAGCATTCGATTTGGGCAATCGACAGTCGGTAAGTTTCGGGGAAACTATTCACAATGCTATTCAAACAATTCATTGACCAAATAATGCGGTCATTTCATGGGGTTAATTTGTTGATTGAAAATCACATGACGTGCCCATAATTTCAGTAAATTATAGTTAATACACATAGCTCGGATAAAAGCGAGTGCACTGCAAGTTTAGAAATTGGTTCAATTGTTGTTGTTAGTAAATCAATCAACTAGGCGAAAAAGAAAGAAAAATAAATAAAAACAAAATTGAACCCAGGTGAATTCGGTTGTGTCCACTGACCTCATTAGAGGGAGTAAAGTTAGAGAGTGCTTCAACTTAAAATATGCTAGAAGTGAAGAAGTTACTTCAAACTCCCAAGTTAAGTTCTGTGCATATAAAAGAGTATATATTCCAAGTTGAAAATATCTAGAGTATAAAAATCCCTTTTAATAATTTTAACTGATAATTCTATGTTTAGATCGTATCGTATGTCTTACCGATAGTGTGCCCTCATAGCAATCAGCTTTCGTCAGGCGCGCCAGCCGCAAGCCAAAATCGTGCCACATTTGACATAACAAATGCAAATGATACGCATATGGAATATACATAGTTTATAGTTGGCGAGCATGTGCAGCGGAAAATGTCGAAGGTTGTGCTGAGGGAGGGGAGCGGGGCAAGAGGCGCCTTCGATTGCCTGCCGGAGATGCGAACTAGCGAACCCAGCGCCGATAAATATGCAATGGCAATGCACAAGGGTCACAAACAGAGAGGGTGGAATCGAGTGCCGACAACGGCAGGGAATGTGGCGGGGGGGTTCTGTCTGCATGACAAAATTTTGCATCACTAATGCGACAAGCCAAAAACATCCATTGATACATGTATCTACGTACAACACATAAATAAAATCCAGCAGCACAGCAAACACAAATATTATTATTATTATTACCATTTTTTCCTTTTGCTCTGTAAACTGTGTTGAAAAAGGTGTGTTAGCTTGCCGAAAAATAAATATATATATATAATAAAGGAGATCTTCACTCAAGAACGAGTTTATTTTAAAAAAATTAAAAATATATTTTTGATAAACAATTTTTAAAGAAATTCATTTTCATGATGCTTTTTAGCCATACATACATTTATTTAATCAGTGTTTTCACAGGGTGTCTAGAAGTCGTGTAGCTATGACAGAAGGGTGCTTTTTTCTCGTTTGGTTGATAAATTCATGAAGATAAACAACGCACATTGCGGTTGTGCAAGCGTGGGGCGAGGGAGGGAGGGTGGGCGGTAACTTGTATTGCGGTGCATGGCCCGCAGCAGAAATCAATTGGATTAGAAAATTGCCAGCGAAAATATTGACGATGATGAAAGAGAGGCGAAGAACTAAGGGAACGAATGGAACGGCCCCAAAAGCTGAACGATATAAAACGTTGAAAATATTTCAGCTAACAATTTGATAAATTATGGATAAAAGCGACAACAACAACAACAACAACAACAACAGCAATAAATTGAATAAATATTTATGAAACTAATGAGATGATATCTGAGATTTCTTAATTTTTTTTGATGATTCTAATATAAATAATGTATAATAGGTAATATGTTAATGTGCAGAAGGACAACACACACCTTAAAGACAAAGCATGATGAATATGATTATGATGGGGAATTGGGCAGGTGAAATAGGAATGGGAATGATGATGATGATGATGAAGATGATGATTTCATATATTTCATATACTAGAAAAACCTTTTAGAATGTTAATGACTTATGAGAGTGCCGAAAATGTCTTGAGTGCCTGCGACTGAAGAACAAAACTGAGAAAAAGAAGAAGACGAGGCCAGAAGAGTAGGCAACAACAAGAAAAACAACAACAACAACAACAACAACAACTGGCGGAGAAATGTTTGTAATGGCCTCATAAATGGCAGGACTCGTAGCATTTTATTGCTGTTGTTGCCGTTGTTGTTCCTGCGGTTGTTCTCGTTGTTGTTGGAGCGTCATTAAAACATGACAAGGCACAAAATGTTGCCAACGGGCTAAGGGGGGGGGGGTGGGGTGAGGGGGGAAGGAAGGTTGTCGTCTGCGTGCTGTTGCTGCCAAAAAAAAAGGCTTAAACAAATGAAAGACGAAAAGGCAAACACATAAAAAATTACCATAGAAGAAAATATGAAACTTTTGTGATAATTAAAATATAAGCCACAAGCCACGAAGAGACAGCGAGACAGAGACATATATAGAGAGAGAGAGAGAGAGAGAGAGAGAGAGAGAGAGAGAGAGAGAGAGAGAGAGAGAGACGGAGAGAGATGGGAAGTAGGCCAGGTAGAAGGGCATTGGGAAGCGTCTTCCTCTTGCGCTATTCACAACAATAACAGATTATTGTAATTAAATAATCAAATGCTTTTGCTGCTGAAAATACCCTGTAAAGTGTAAAATTGAATTGGAGTGAGAGGTAAAGAAAGAGAGAGAAAGAAAGACAGAGAGATAATGAGAGTAAAAGGATAACAAATTGTATTAAAACCAATAAAAATATATTATAATAGATTATAGTTATTAAAAGTTATTTTCACTATTTGAACACGGTATCCTCTAGTTGAGCACTCCGTGCTCTTTGGCTTGTTTTATGACTGGCAATTGGAAACGTATTGAATTCCCTTGTAATTTCTTAGTGGAACCTTCCATCCGTGTCCGTGCCCCACCCCATCCTGTCATAGTTTCTTATTTTCTTCGACCACTTAAAGCGCTTTAATTAATTAATTTGTGGCGTTGTTAATGTGCGCCCGGCACGCCACGAGCTCCGCCCACAAAAAAAATCACGGTCAAAGCGGCAAAAGTCAATCGAATCCTTCAACTATTATAGAAATATCGAGCATGACGTATCTGAACGGGTGGGGTGGGAGGTCTGGGTTAAATCTATAAATTTAGTCATTAAATTGAAGGAATTATGTGCAAAGAAAGCAAAAAGAAGTTAAGATTGTATGAAATTGTGCTCAATTGATTGTTGGATTGAATATTGTCAGGTGATTTGTATTTGAAGATAAATATAATTAGTATAAAAAAGTACGTTAATAGAGGGGCCCAGGTAAATTTATCCTACAAGTTAACTAAGAGGTCAGCAATTCAGGTGTTCAGTTGCTTTTTATAAACAGTTAAAAACAACTATAAAATAGATTATTAAAAAGTGTGTACACAGATAATTGGCTGTACTTTGTTTATGTCTTCTTTTCGACATCATTTAAAGTGCTTTTGTATGTAAACCAGTGAAAATGTTATGTTTAAAAAAAAGAAAACTAAATACGTTATTTCAGCAAAGATACTTTGAAATTTAGCAGTGCAGTTTGCCACATTTTCAAGCACTCGTTACGCATACGCCATGTGAAACATGCAGCAGCAGCAGCTTAAAACATATTTTCTATGCTGCTTAAAGCTTACATTTACTTTTTCACTTTTTATACTCGTTCACGAAGTGGAAAGAGTATATTGGGTTTGTGCATGGTTTGCGCAACTTTTTTCGCGCACTGGGAGGCTGGAAATACGATAACATGTCGATACACCTCAAATCGCAAATCGATAAAAAGTGAATATTTCCCACAATTTTTAAGATAGAGCCACCAAACTTGGTAAGTAGATAGTTGGTGACCTCCCCCAAAGATTGCATTTTTGATATCCTGGCCACGCCTAGTAGAACGCCCCCTAGCGCCCCCGCCCTAAAAAATTGGAAATGCTTATATCTCCCACAGTTCTTGAGCTAGGGTCACCAAATTTGGGATTTATGTTACTGGAATTCTCCCCCAAACATCAAAGAACAAATTTTTTGGCCACGCCCACGCCCGCCCCCATATTCGCAAAAACCGATATATCTGGCAGCTCCAATAGATTACACGTGTATATTTCCCACAATTTTTAGGATAGTGTCAATCATCATAGTGTCATCAAATTTGGTATGTAGATAGCTGGTGACCTCCCCTAAAAATTGAGATCCTGATATCTCGGCTACGCCCACTAGAACGCCCCCCAGCGCCCCCGCCCCGCCGCAAATGCCTATATCTCCCACAGTTTTCAAGCTAGAGTTACCAAATTTAGAGGGTA
>SCDY01001875.1:0-40133 GCA_004143825.1 Drosophila micromelanica | reverse complement strand
TACTTATTAAGTGCCGAGAGTTTGTGTGTATGTGTTAAATGCTGGGTTCAGGGTATCTCCTAGTCGGGAGGTCCCGACTAGAGCAATCTTACTTGTTTCCTACCTGCTTCGTACCAATTTGCGATCATCTTTCAAACCATCTTAACGTCCGTTTCACTCCAGTTTAACAGATCTTATATCATATTGGTTTTAACACATTTTTAAACGACTAGACTCATGTTTGTTTTGTAATCGCTGTATATACATTTTAATACAGTTCACTTTCATTATGACACCCGTTTTATACCTGTTTTAATATCTATTTAAAAGCCCACTTGAAATCTGACTTAAACAGATTTTACAATAGATTTATACCAGTTTAAAAACGGTATGAAACCAGATAAATTCCCTTTTATTATTTTTTCTTAGCCAAATTAATATTAGCTTAAATTAGTTTAATCTTGAACATAAATTAAATCATAGAAAACTATGTAAATTATATTTTTCACAGCCGCTGAAAGTTATTGGCTTAGCATGGAAATGGCTAATTGCACAGCTTTTTTGGCACTACCAGAAAGTGCAATGGTGGGTCGACGGCGCGCCCTGTAAGTGAATAGTTTGAAACAAACCAATTAATAACTTGCAACTAATTACGTATTTATTCGTTTAGTCATGGAGTATTTCGACGAGATTGAGGATGAGTATGTGGTTGAAGGCGGCAGCAATTCGCAATCGGCGGCCAAGCCCAAAGAGAATGGCGATGACGGTGAGGCCATATTTCAAGAACCCGAACCGGAGCCCGTTTACCAGCCCTGCGATATGCACTCTACGCTTTATGCGCTACAACCGGGCGCCCTGGTGGGCATCAATGATTACGTCCAGTATCCATCGACACGACCATTTCTGGTGAAAAAGATACCCAACACGAATCTGATACTGGTGGTGGTCAATGTGCTGATGCCATCGCGCAGTGTGCGCTTAACCACCGAACCACAGCGCATAATCGACTATGAGGAGGAATTTCCCTGCTACAAGCTCAACATGAGCTTCTACGAGCGGCGGCGCATCGAGGAGTGCTACACGGAGCACGAGGATGTAAGTGACAATTTAAATATTATTCAATATACATATGTGACTAATTAACTATTTTTTTAGGAGGAACTATTCACCTATTGCGGCAATGCCTCACGGCTGGGCCTGACGATTCAGCTGCTGCCGTTGACCATAATTTTGATGATTTACTTGACGCGCTGCTTTATGCGCGTCTAGTTTATACAACATATACAGATATACCTATGTACTATTGCGATCTGTTTGTTTTTAGATTGTAAACTATTGTGTAGTACAATTCTAGTCGAATGTTTAACAAGAAAAACAACATAAACCAACTAAAACCAGGCACAATCTTAACTAAAAACAAAAAGCAACCTATAACAAGTTTAGTAAGAAAACTACAAAAACAACAATTTCAACTTTTAGACTTATAAAATACGCCAAATGTTAAGAAAAATCGTTTTACTTTACAAGATACTAAAAGGGATTCAAAGTTAAACAGTCAAAAGAGCAGCTCCCCTTTTGATTCCTATCATTTACCCCACTTGTTTAGCTCTTTTGCCTGATAACCAAAAATCTCGCAAAAAAATATTAAGTTTTATATAGATATATATGCATATTATACTATATGCATATAGCTAAAAAGAGCCCAAGTTTCATTAACTATATATATATATATATTTTAATAGTTTAATAATGGTAAAACCTATGCCAAATATTAACTGAAAGCATATGTAAACAACAAATAATAATTCAAATGACAATTATTTTTGTAATTTTATAAAATTAGTTGATTTTTTATGAAACAAGTAACTGAATAAATACATAAACTTAGACACACTTACACAGAAAAACACTGTATCCATATATACTTCGTCCGCTACAATACTATATGAAAAGTCTTTCAAAATTCATTAGCTTTTATCCTATACAATCAAAATTTGTTTTTTTTAAAGGTAAATATTAAAACGATATGTTTAATTATTATATGTAAAAAAGAACAATTATATAAATATATATATTTAATGTATTCAATGTTTATATAGATATTTGTTAACAGCTATTCAAAGTTTATATATATGGTTTTTTATATGTATTGTAATAATGTACCAAGTATTTGTATCGATTTTATTGTATTTTTGTAATAACGGTAACTTTATTTTACGCTCGAACATACACGCACACAAATGCACTAAAATCAAGCAGATGTTTTCGGTGAGACCGAATATCCAAAACCCTTGCAGTTATACTGGTTCAGATCTTAAAGAAAATTTCTTTTTCTTTCTGGTAAGAATTCAAATACAATGATGTTAATCCAAATTAAATTTCAAATTAAAATAACACGTTAATCCCTATTTGTTTATACTTTTCAAATCTCTGATCCAACAAGTTTCAACATTGCGGAATACAAAACCCGATTTCAACTTATATTAAAGATTTAAAAGCCATATAATTAAAGTTATAAATCCCACTGCAGGGGTATTCAAAATAGGACCACCTGAAAAGTATGCAATACTATTTTCGAGAACCTCAGTTAAGTTGCACAAAAACTAACTTAAAACTATACCGTATTTTTAGCTAAACAAAATTCTGCAACATTTACAGCAAGAAGAGGAAAAAGAAAACAAGAAAGAGAAAAACCAAATACCAAACAAAAACCTAATTGCCTTTGTATCGTATTTCGAAACATTTTATGAATTTATGCATAGAAAAGTAAATTTGATGCAAGTACGAAGTGTGACAAAAATGTTTTTAAATTCAGTTTCTTATCGAATTTGAAACATAATTGAAATCAAAATGAAGATGGAAATTTTAAATGCAAACAGTTAACTATTAAATGTAATTTACAAATAAAAAAACAAGAAATCATAATTGAAAACTTAAACTAAAACTTAAAAAAAATTAAATGTTTATAATACGCGTAATAATACAATATTTATTTTTTGGAGAGTTTAAACGTTGTAAGATGTAATAAACTACATAAAATAAATTTAATGCATAAGCAAATAAACAAAATGATGTACATGGATTTCAAACTTGAAATGAGCGATAATATCGCAATGCCATGAACTATAATATTAAATGTCCACTAAACTAAACACCCCTAATAATAATAAAAATAGTAAAAATTCTTGTATACTTTCATTAGCAAATTCATTGCATTAGTTAAAAATTCATATGCAAATTTGATGTTTAAAACAGAAACGGTTTAAAACTGATACAATATAAATCCAAAACAATTTTACAGCAAATAAGAAGAAAAAAAGACCAATAAATGTTTAAATAATAAACTTAAGACTCTTGGTGGATGGCTTGTTTGAATACAGTATATATATAGCAATATAACATTACTAAATTATTTATATTATATATTTTTTACAGAAGTCTAAAGAAAATCTCTAGGAGATAAGCTCATAGCTTAAGCCTCGCTGCTGGTTAGCACTGATTTGAAATAGTCACTATCCAGCTGCTTAATATCCTTGGCGAATTGTGCCACCAACTGTGTTAGATCCTCCACATTAATCTCTGTGTTATTGCCCGCCGTTGATAGCTGCTCAATGGCCACTTGTATCTTGTCGAGCAGCGCTTTATCTGCTTCACTTTGTTTACCAGCATGTTCGTCCTCGAACTCATTGTACACCTCTTGGGCATTCTGCACCACATGCTCCGGGAAGTTGGCCAATCGTGCCACCTGTATGCCAAAACTCTTCTCCATCACTCCCGGTCGCACCTGATAAAGCAGCGTAAAGTTATCCTCATCGGCGACGGCAGCCATGTGACAGTTCTTAACTGTTGGCAACGTTTCGGCCAGTTTGGTTATCTCATGAAAATGCGTAGCGAAAAGCGTAAAACATTTCGTTTCCTTAGCCAGATGCTCTGCGATGGACCAGGCTATGCCACAGCCCTCATAGGTGGATGTGCCGCGTCCCAGTTCATCAATGATCACCAGTGATTTCTCCGTTGCCGTCTGTGGTTAAGAAAAATGTACAACAAACTATATCGCATAAGCAGCCCTTGCCCGTGTTTTACTGCAAATCTTTGACCAATTTGCAATGGAGTCTTTTTTTTCAAAAGTTGAAAAGATAAGCAGCTAACCAAATATCTTTAAACACATTTAGTAACAGAAAACCCCAAAAATATAAGGATTCAAAAGTTTCCACTACGCCAGCAGTGATTTTGTGGCATGATTGCACAATGTACAAAATAAATTTGTAAAAAAAAAAATTTTTAAAAGTAGGTTGCAGTCGGTTGCAGCCGACAGAGCAATACAGTGTAATAAATTAAGCACAGGTTAAAAAGTTAATAAGAAAGGGAGCTTTGGGTTTTTGGCGATTTTTGGATAAGGGATTGGACGGAAACGAAATACTTTTAGTTCGATCTCACAAAATTTGATGTTTTTAGTTTAAAAAGTGTGAGAGACATGGACTTTAGCGGGAAGGAGGCAGTGTGCAATATTGAGCAGACTTAAATAGTAATCACCAAATTTGGAGTCTCTGGTGAGGGCAGAAAGGATCGGCTAAATTTATAAAGGAGATCAAAGATATGGATTGGCTGGCAATGTCGGAAGAAAACTTGTCAAATTTTAGTCAGCCGGACAAAGATTTGTAAATAATAAAGCACATTCACTTACCCTTATAATCCCGGAAGTTTCAATCATTTCCACCATAAAAGTGCTCAAACCCTTAATAATATTATCACTGGCGCCAACGCGACCCAATATAGAGTCCACCATGCTTATGGTAGCCGTACTACAGGGCACAAAGGCGCCGACATGGGCCATCAACACGGCTGTGCCCACGGAGCGTATGTAGGTGCTTTTGCCGCCCATATTTGGGCCAGTTATGATAAACATGTTGCACTTGTCTATTGACAATAAAACAAAGAAAATTAAATAACATAAAGAAATAATAAGTTAAGCTGAAGCAGCCAAGTCGCACCCTTTTTAAAATCCACGCTGTTGGCTATGAAGCTCACATGCTCCTGCAGTTCCAGGCACGGATGACGCACATCCTCCAGCAGCAGCTGGCCAGCACCCTCGGGCAGCATTTTGGGGCGGACATAGGGTGTGGGCGCACAACGTGCGGCTATCGCAAAGCTAACCAAACAATCCAGCTGGGCGAGCTCATTGTTTAGCGAGGTGAGCGGCGCCGCATAGCCGACAGCCACTTGGATGATCTCCTCGACAATGGACTGCTGTTGCTCCTCGTAGCGTGTGCGGCAGCTGGCAAACTCATCCGCATAGCTTTCCAGCTTGTCGGAGGTGAAACGTACGCCGCCCTTGATCACATCCACAATGCGATAATTTTTATTCTTGCGCAGCACAGAGTCATCTTTGAGTGTGGTGCGAAAATGATAGCCCAGCTTGGCCACATTCTCCAGCTTGATCAGTTTGCTCTCCAGATCGAGTTCCTCACTGCATTTGTTTTGCAGGCGCTCCATTTTATTGTACAGTTCGGTCATGGTCTCCTGCAGCTCCATGAGGCGGCTGTCGAAGGTGCTTTTGACCAAATACTCGCCCTTCTCTATGGCCTCAAAGTCGACCACCTGCTCGACCATTTGCTTCAGACCAGTCAGATCCTCCAGATAGCTTTTAAATGGAGTACACAGCACACTCTGCACTGTGCTGTTCTCCAGGCTCAACAGCAGCTGCAGGATCTTCGGTGTGCGCAAGATGACCTGATAAATGCGAAACAGATCCTGTAGATTGGCCTTACGGCGCATCAGCTTCTTGGTAAGCATAAGAATGTCCGGTATGCGCTTCAAATAATCCAAGCTGAGCGTGTCCAGTGTCTCGGGCGACTCAAGCAGACACTGAACAATATTGTGGCGATCATTGAGAATCTCCGAACTGCGCAACGGCTGCTTAACCCACTGCGACATTAGGCGATGACCCTGCGGCGTGCGACAATGATCCAGGACGCCCAATATACTCTGCCAGCGATACGAGGGCATCGATGGATGTGTGCCCGGCTTGGGCATTATGTTGAGAGCAGCCACAGCGGCCGAGTCCAAGTGTACAAAGCTGCAAGGCGAAAAAATTCAGTAGATTTTGTTTAAAACAAGAATGGTTTATTCGGGAGTACCCGGCTAGATATATATACACTCATCTTAGATACGAGCTGTTGCAACAAACAGATATATTTGATTGCCACCATAGAACAGTTATTCTTGATTAACTTCTAACTTCTAATCGAATGATCTAAATGAAATTTTCGAAATTTTTGCGTATGGTATTAGAGAATCTATAATCAAAAAAGAGTTTTCGGGGAATGTCTGAGATGAGATGGCTGCGGATGGACAGACTAAACTATACCGGAGATGCCTCCTTCTGCCTGCTACAAACCTGAAAATAAAAATCTCGCTATTCAAGTCTTTGAGATCATACAGACTGGCATGGCTTAATCGATTTAAACAAGAGTCCTGACCAAAAATATATACACTTTATCTTGCTGGAGATACCACCCTCAGTTACAAAGCTTTTAACAAAACCTTGTACCCACCATTATTTTAATAACTTAAATATATGGGTTGATTTTTCTCTACGTACCGCTTCAGATCTAACTGCTTCAGCTCGTAGTGCCCCAGATTGCCGGCATCGTTGACCAAATCCAAATACTTGATGGCGGCACGCAGCGCTTCAGCGGCCAGCTGCATTTGTAGCTCCCTTAGACCCGTGGCATCCTCCTGCTGTCCCTTGGCAAAGCGCAGCAGCCGATTCAGGTCCTGCAGCAGATCGTTGCGCTCAGCGGCGCTGCTGCGTTTGGGCACCGTTATCATGACACCGTTGCGTTCAAGGAGCGCCTTGACCGGCGCGTATTCACCATCAGAAGCCGGTAACAGGCACTCCTTGGGTCCCAGCAGCACAATGGTGGCCTCCAGTTCGGTAAAGAAATCATCGTCCACAAATTCGAGCAGCTGAAATGTGCAATCGTTTTGCTCAACGGCAGCCACGCCCACACGCCGCTGTGCACCGCCCTCCAGCTTGAGCTGCAGCGCTACAATGCTATTGCCCACAAGCACCTCCCTGTTGGCAAACAATATATCCTCGAACTGCAGCAGATTGCCGGGCGAGCCGCGGTACTCCAGCTGCCACTCGGTGTGCCGCACATAGACCTCCACGCGCAGATTACGCACCAGCAGCAGCTCGCGCACGGCCAGCTCAAAGTTGGGCCTGGACAGCGCCACATACGACAGCGTCTCCTGTTTGTCGTCCGGCAGCAGGGCGTGCACATACGCCGTTGATTTGTACACAATTTTTGCCACCTGGTCGCAATCGTCGCTGCCGTGCACCGTATAGCAATCGGCTTGATCGTAAAAGCGCACTGTCGAACTGGGTTTCTGTGCCCACAGCATTCCAATATGTTAATTATTTGCACTCGAATATATGCACAAAACTTACCTCGCCGAGCCGGTTGTGGAATTTGATGAAATTGCGACGCGCATTTGTGTCTGTGTGCGATTAACATTAACCAATTGTTGAATGTGATTTGTATTGTTGCTCACCTAAATGCAGCACCGGCTCCTGTCTGCTAACGATTGATTTACCCTCCATTTTATTGGTTTTATTGTTGATTTTAAACAATTTGCCAATTTACGCGCCACTTTGCAAAACCGACGCGAAAAAACTAGTGTTGGTAAACTGAAAACATGAAACAGCTGCAAAAACAGAATGGAATGACACGTAACGACACTGATTCGCCGCATTATTTAACACTAAAGTTGCTTAAAAAAAATTATATTTATATAAGTTTGCCCATGATCTGTTTTCAAGCCAAACTTTGAATTTTTGGTGCAGCATAAAAATAACACTTTTTGTAAACTTGTAAATTGCATTTAAAAAAATGCGTAAACGATTATTCTTCCAATTTATTGTTACTTTTCACAGTAAAAACTAGGTTGGTTAATTAATATTGCTTCGTTACATTTCATTTGAATCATTTTACAACAAATCTACATAAATATATCTGAGATACTAAAATTGTTATGAATCGTATATAAAATAAAATATTTTTTATTTTTACAAATACTTTGCAAAAATTCACAACATTCACCACTGATTTATAAAAAAGAAAAATCATTTGTTCAAAAATACTCACTATTCGAAACTTAATATAGCAAAAAACAGCTTACACTAAGAGATTAACTTCAGTCTAATATTGCATACGAATTAGAATTGTTTTCAGAATAATTTCAATTGAACTGCTGAACTTATTCAATGGTTCGTGAACAAAACCAGTTCCGCTATTAGCTGCCTAAAAAAAAGCTCGTTTTTAGAGTATGTGACGTCACAATATTGGTTTGTGCTTTGCTTATATTTGGTTTCCATTGGCGGGCGTTATTTTCAAGATTATCTAATATTATCCATATAAAGCTTTAAATATTTTTGCCAGAAATTGATTAAATAGCTCAAAAGATAAGCTTGAAACCCAAAATGTAAAATTATTTCTATGCGATTATATAATATAGGAGGCTATTCGGGTTACAATTGATATATGTGCCAAGTTTTTTGCTTTCATAAAAAAATGCCCCACATTTTGACGTCAAAAAGCTCCGAATTTTTGGAAATTGTTCATGAACGATTGAATAAAATTACTGAGTTAGTTCATGAATCGAGAATTAAGCGGTTGAACTTGTTCAGCAATTTGAGCTGGCGAGCCCACCTCTAATACGAACCGTGCTGTTCACAGCTGTTTGCCCGGCTTCGGCTGCTCCTGCTTTGGCTGCTCCTGCTTTATCAGCACAATGTCCCAGGCGCCGCCCACGCCCTCCGCCTTGGAGCACAGATCAAGGCTGATGGTGGCGCCCACCTCGGCGGCGGAGGCGCGCAGGCAGGTGCCCTTGGCCATGTTGTAGACGGGACTGTTGGCGTTGCGGGTGTGCCGCCACTGCTGATCGCCGAGCATCTCGTGGCACTTGTTGACGATGACCAGCGTGTCGGCGGCCGCCTCCAGGCAGAGCAGCTTGTCCAGTATGATCTCCGACTTTTCCGTTTCGTACCACATCTGGTTGGGCGCCCGGGGCCGGCAGTTCTGCAGCGTCAGTGAGCTGCCCTTGCGCCAGAAGCCCTTCACCTTGGGTGCGACGACAGCGGCGCAGAGCTGCGTTCCGGCCAGACGCAGCTGGAACGAGTCGAGGTAGTTGCGTTTGCGCGAATGCCAGGGCTGAAAGAGAGGCGCCGCCGCGGGCTTTTTGGACTCGTCGCCGGGCACACGCAGCTCCGGATAGACGTGCTGCAGATACCAGCCAAAGTCCTTGCAGTGCAGTCGTTTGCGCAGCTCCAGCCGGGCGCTGATGTCGCCGTAATCATAGTCCTTGGGCACCTTCTCATGCTTCAGGTAGAAGTCCTTGTACTTGTCCATCCAGACGTGCGCCAGGCGCAGCGAATTCTTCAGCATGGTATTGGCGCCATCAGGCGCCGTGTACGGGCGCCGCTTGCGAAAGATGTGCCCGACTCGGGAGCAGGGCACGATCTTGATGGCGCCGCCGCACTGCCAGACGCGAAAGGAAATCTCGATGTTCTCTCCGCCCCAGATGTCCATGGCCATGTCGTATTCGCCAATGTGCCGGAAATACAGGCGGTTCACGGCAAACAGGCCGCCGGCCATGGTGGGCGAGCGGAAGGGACCCCGGAAATCCTCGGGCACCTTGAGCGTGCCCTCCGGCAGATTCTCCCAGCGATAGTGGAGGCCCCAGTTGAAGCCGCCGCGCACCAACGGACTGGCCGTATACTCGAACGTGTCCGCATTGATCAGATCGATCACGGGCACCGCCAGCGTCGCATTCTCCGCCTGGACGAGGCGCAACAGCGGCTCCAGCCACTGGCGATTCACCTCGATGTGCGAGTCCAGAAAGACCAAAACATCGCCGCTGGCATCGCGTGCACCAATCACACGCGACCGGATCAGACCCTCGCGCCGCTCGTTCCGCACATAGCGCAGATTGTCGTACTTGAGCCGGGCGTGCAGATCGGCCAGCAGATGGAATTCCAGTTCGGGTAAATCGCTGTTGTCATCCACCAAAATGATTTCCTTGAGCAGATAAGCCGGCGTGCGCTCCAGCACGCTCTTAATAGAGCGCATCAGGGTCATCTTGTGCTCGTTGTAGAAGCACATGATGATCGTGGCCTGGGGCAAGTTGTCCGACGGACGCGTCTCCGCCCGCTCGCAGACCTTGTGTCGTGTGTCCGGGACGTCGCGGTAGAGACCGATGTTGTTGGACACCAGCGCATTGAACGCATGATGCTTGTAGCCAATGTCCCGTATGTACTTATCCTGCTTGTTCCGCACGACGCCCAACAGCTCGAATTGCTCCTGCGGCGCTGGCGAGGATCGCGTCGTGTTGAGCGAGGCGGGCGAACAGCCAACGGTCACCTGCGACTGGTAGCTCAGCTCCGCTCGGCGCGTTGCATTTGCCCCGCTGTTGAAATGCCAACCAGCCGCCGGAATGGAACTGCGCAAATGATGCACGTAAACGAACAGCGCCAGCATCCACACGCCCGCTATGAGCAGGGTGCCGAGGGTGCAGGATTTGCATAGCAGCCGCTTGATTTGCATCATATGTGTGACAGTGTAAACGAGTATTGTCGATTTCAACACTGCAAGGCCATAGAAACCGGAATTTGTGCCATGTCGTCAACACATATCCACTGTTTAAGTCTGTCTTAATTAAATTCAATTAATTTGCATACTTGCGCTGATATCGATATCTGCAACTATCGATAGCGAGGGCGGGCACTCGTTGTTATTTAATTTGTGCATTGAGAATTATTATTATTACAAAATATTATTAATAATTACTTATTTATTTGCACATATTCGCCGTGTATTTAATATCATTCTTGATTAACGAGCATTTTAAATTTAAAATTAAAATTAATTAAATTGTTGACTATTGTTGGCAGCGTTGCCACCACGTTACGTGTCGTGCACTCGTTGCTTTTTAAAGTTAGTTAAATCAAAACCATAAACCATAAATCATTGCTTACATTTCAAGTTTGTACAGCTTTGCCATCTGTTTTAATAGCCTTTTTTCTTTGCTTAGTAGCGCCGCCTTCACTTTAGTAATGTATTGATTTTTGATGACTCTGGCAGCGTTGCCACTATTGTCAGTGCGCACAAATTTTAAAGTTTTGGCGCGCACTCGTTAGTTTTTAATAAGATAAGCATATTTTGTTTCTAGGGTTTTTTATGGTTTTTTTTTTTATTACTTATAGCATTATGCGTTTAATACGTCTTTAATATTCATATAACATTGCTCGCCTTTTAGTTTTGCTCGTTTACAATACACAACATTCAACAAAATGAGCTTAAAAGGATTTACAAATTCATATAATATATACAGATTATTTCTAACAAATTGTGGTATAAAGAACAAAGAATATATATATCAAATTTTCAATGTGTAAAGTATGTAGAACTTGAAAACGCCTCCCATGATCAATGAGAAATAATGCAACAGTTTAATGTCGATATTCAATTTTCTATTAATAGCTTACTAGATATTACACAGATATTTAAATGTTGCTACTGTCATATAGGGGGGACGTTTATCTATATTTTGGTTGTTTGTTTACACTTTATACGACTTAATCCAATCATTTAACTACATACAATTGCATTCTTGTTTTGTTTTGTTTCATTGCATATTTGTTTAGAGAAGATAAGAAATCAATATGATTACGAGTTGCGCTAAAAATTAAATTTCGATTTTTATAACTATGTGTGTATATATAAAGATAATACATTTAACACGAGCACTGATCCTTGACATGCGTTGCCTCGCTGCTGAGAGATGGTCGCGACGGCTGCGATGGTCGATGCTGTACACCCGATTCAGATGCATTCAAGTCCAGGCGACCCTCCTGAATATTCTGATAAATCTTGCGTGCCGTTTCAAGAAAAGCCTCCTCCACATTTTGGCCACTAAATGAAATAGGACTTTAGATTTTAAACGTTTGTACTAATTGGGCATATTTACGTCATGGCGCTGGCTTCCAAAAACATGAGACCATTCTCATCGGCAAATTCCTTAGCCTCTTCGTATGTTACCTCGCGTGTGCTCTCCAAATCGGATTTGTTGCCAATGAGAAAGATTACAGTGCTTGGATTTGTGAGATTACGCGTATCGGTGAGCCAGCTGCTCAAGTGATTATATGTGGAGCTGCACAGAATGTTCAGATAATTAGCATATATAGTTTAGAGATATTTTAGGTTGACTAACCGCCTGGTTATGTCGTAAACCATTAAAGCACCAGCAGCCCCGCGATAATACGAACGTGTCACAGCACGAAAACGCTCCTGACCAGCTGTATCCCAAATTTGTAGTTTGATCTTCTTGTCATCAACCTCGATGATGCGTGTGCCAAACTCAACGCCAATTGTGTGCGGACAGTTGGCCATAACTGTGCAAAAATACAGCATATTTCTAGTTATCTAATTATACATATATTATATTTCAGGCTACTTACATTTCTTTTCGGTAAACTGATGCAGCAGACAGGATTTGCCTACGCCCATGTCACCAATAATGATGTACTTAAAAATATAGTTGTAGTTATAAGGTGCAGCAGTCATATTGGGACCTGTGTATGAGACAAATATATACTTTATATATAAGTGAGGTGAAATGTGTTATTTGTAAAATTTCGCACATTTTTCGATCATATAATCAATGCGTTCGTAGAGTTTGTTAACAACTCCACGCATTTTGTGCAGCTTGACATCCATTCTGGCTGGCTCCCCACACAAACCACTCCAGACTATATCAGACATAGGTGTAATATATGCAGGGTACAACTTTAATGTGTTTGCGACCTGTGCTTATCAATTAATTGTAGCGCTGCATTAATTCGTTTCAGTGTCGCGACACTTGCTACTCTGGATACCTCTGGTGGCACGCTGGCAAGCGTCGGCTGGGGCTGGCCCCAATTGTGCCCCATGTTTAAACAGCCGTCCAGTTTGTTTGTTGACTGAGCTAAAGTCGAACGGGTTTATTTAAAGAGTTGCTGAGTTGCCTGCTGTCGTTTGGGTTTCTAAAGCCCCCTTTTAAAGTTGGCCAGATAGTAAGAAACCATCGCTTGACACGCGCATATTAAATTACAGCTAAATATATCACAGATTTGGCAAAATTTCTATGCTATCGAAACTCGAGGTGTGTTTAAACTTTAGGGAAATGATAACATGGAGCATAAGGAATGCAAGTGCGATATGGTAAACAAAATAGATAATGATATTGAGATTAATTGAACGTAACAGACAAAGAGAAGTATGTCAGTATATATTATTATTGACCAGGCAGGTCTAAATGTAGAAAGGTTGAATATATGTTTTTTTGCTGATACGTTTTATTTTTAAGTGAGGCAAGCTGCAGTTAGTTAGAATAACTAAAATTCGTGTACTTTTTAAATAATAAATTAAATCAACAAAGTTCAGCCTTATTAAAACAGGCTACATTTCTTAACGTGAATGAAAAGTATTAAATTTCTCTTCAATTAACATTATTTTAGGACTGCAGTTGTGATAGTTGTTGATAGTTGATTCTAGTAACTTCTTTATTATTCTGCCCTTAACTTAAGGTAATATTATTATTTGGTATAACCATTTTCAATAAACTTAAATAAAATCGACATATATTTTTTTAAAATTTAGTATTTAGTTAGTGTTTTTCTTTCATATTAACTTAGTAAATATATATAATACATTGTTTTTTTTTTAATTATTTACGAATTGAATTACAGCAGAATTACGCACTACGAGTAGCTCACTTTTACCCACTCATTAAGCAAATAATAAATAAATAATATTTATTGTCAGACCGAGTTTACAAGCAATATAGATTAAGGCTATGGCTTATCTATCAACCGCATAACAATGAATGAAAGCGGGTGCAGCGCTTAGGAAACATCTTGTACTTGTAATTGATGCAGAAAACGATATCGTACACGACTTGCAAATACCCTGTAGCTGGAGTTGGATATGCAGCCTTCTGTCTGTTATACCCATTTACCATGGAAACAAGGTATAATAACTACATTAACTAAAGCTACTAAAATATCTTCGTTTGCATAGAATACAATGATAATGAGCTTGCAAATTATCGCAAAAAAATATTATAATTAACTGACAAATGTATGTGTATGTGTTTATGTATGTGCTTGAATATTCCCTGTGGTATGCTAAAGCACCGTTATTTGATAAAATAAACATTAGGCACGCCCGGACTGTGTAGACCCCCACAAACAACAAAAATTGGGGGGTGTCGACTAAGGCAGAGGCTAATATCAATTACAATGGCAAGACAACAAGGGGCAAGAGTGCGGAGGGGAAACCTGCGCTGACCTACAGTTACAACAACAACGAGTACCTTATGTATGACAAGGGAAAGTTGTCATTACAATGCTCCCAGACGCCCCCTACATACGCACACACACACAAACATTTATTATGAACTTAGGTTTCAGACGCATCACTTTCAAATTGGCTTAACAGCAATATAAAATAATATATTACTCACCGTTTTCTTTTGTATTTTGGCTTCAACTAGGGAGCACGGAATGTGGGGCGGCAACAACGAGCACGAGCTTGGCGGGGTGGGGTGCACTCTAAATATATATATATATACGCGATTGTATGTGTGTGTATCGCTTCTGTATTTGTTTATATTTTCAAGCACTCACAGTCAATACCAGCACAGTTATTTGTTTATTTTTTCCAGTGCAACGCAACCAGCATAAATATGCGGGAATTTGTCGAACACCAAACTGTTCAGCTTTAATTGGCAAAAACGGTAACTGATGGCAGCAAGCAGCAAATTTCTTTTGCGTTTTCTTATTTGCAAAATCTAGCGACGAGTTACGCGGCGTTGCCAGACTGGATTATTCAATATATACTACATGGTAATCAAATTAACAGCTGTGCAGCACTTGATGCCATGCTATGCAAATATGTTGCTGTGCAAATCTAGCGACGAGTTGTACGGCGTTGCCAGATTGGTAATCAGATGAACAGCTGTGCAGCAGTGGTTGACAATGTTGTAAAACTGTGCACATCTCTTACTGAACAGCACTGTCGAACCACACGTGTTTTATTTTTGTTTATATTTGATTCTTGCTATTAAAATGCAGTAATGTTTGTCAACGAAGTAAACGATGTGAAGATCTATAACCTGAGCGCCGGCAAATCGGTGCCAGATGTAAGTAAATGTTTGCATTATGTGGGTGCAGCAGCCAATTAATATGTTATCGTTTCAAGTGGCTGACCGATCGCCGCAAGCGCTCCAAGTTGATGAAGAAGGTGGACTCGCGTCGCCAGATTGAGCTAATACAGGACTTTGATATGCCCGGCGTGTGCACAAGCATACGCATGAGTCCCGATCAACAGTATATACTGGCCACGGGCACGTACAAGCCACGCGTCAAATGCTTTGAAGTCTCCAATCTGTCCATCAAATTTGAGCGCTGTTTCGACTCGGAGGTGACCACATTCGAGGTGATCAGCGATGATTACAGCAAACTGGTGTTTCTCCAGTGCGACCGTTATGTCGAAATCCATGCGGCACATGGTCGGCACTACAGGCTGCGCATACCGCGCTTCGGGCGCGACATGAAGTACCATAAACCCAGCTGTGACATATTCATTGTGGGCGTGGGCAAGGTGAGAGATGGCGCATACTCCAACAGCAATCAATTTGTGTTACAGATTCTGTATTTTTCAGGATATTTATCGTTTAAACCTGGAGCGTGGACAGTTTCTGCAGCCGTATGAAACGGACGCCAGTTGCCTGAACGCTTGCGAGGTGAATCCCGAGCATCATCTGCTGGCGGTGGGCACCAAAGAGGGCACTGTCGAGGCCTGGGATCCACGCATGAAACAGCGTTGCGCCACCTTAGATGTGGCCATCAAACTGCCGGGTGTCAAAGAGTTTCCCTCGGTCACAGCGCTCAAATATCGCAACGGACTGCAAATGGCCGTCGGCACTGCCTCGGGTCATGTGCTGCTCTACGACATACGCGCCCGCCAGCCGCTGCTAATCAAGGATCATCTAAATAAGCTGCCCATCAAACGGTTGGCTTTCAACCCGACACAAAAAGCCGTCTACAGTTTGGACGAGGCCACGCTGAAGCTTTGGGACGATCAGACGGGCAAACAGATTGCTTATGTGGAGTCGACGTCGTCTTTCAATGACTTCTGCACCATACCCGACACGGGCATGTTCTTCTTGGCGCAGGAAGATGTCAAAATGTTGACCTATTATGTGCCCGCCATGGGCCCGGCGCCGCGCTGGTGCAGCTTCCTCGACAATCTCACCGAGGAGATTGAATCGGAGGTTGTGGAGAATGTCTATGATGATTATCAGTTTATCACGCAAAAGGAGCTCGCCGAACTGGGTCTGGAGCATCTCATTGGCAGCAATCTTCTCAAGGGTTACATGCATGGGTATGTAAATGCTTTTTGTATATATACAATTTTTTTGATTATCAATGAATTGATTTCAGATACTTCTTGGATGTGCGGCTGTACAACAAGGCGAAGGCTGTGGTGGAGCCGTTTGCCTTTGATCGCTTCCGCAAGGAGAAAATCCGACAGGAGATCGAAAGCGAACGCAAATCGCGTTTGCAAATTGATTCCAAATTGCCCAAGGTTAACAAGGAGCTGGCACTTAAGATTATGGATGAGCAGGCGAATCCCTCGAATAGCGCCAAGCAGCGCAACATGCCCAGTTTGCTGCAGGATACGCGCTTTAAGGCCATGTTCGAGAACACAGACTTTGCGGTTAACAAGGAGGCTGAGGAGTATCGCCTGCTGGCGCCGGTGCTCAATCGCCTGGATAAATCCAAGGCCAAGGTGCTCAAGCAGCGCGTCGAGGTTGCTCGCGTCGCCGAGCTGCACGCAGAGGAGGCACAAGCGCGCGAGGACAGCGACAACGATGAGGATCTGTTTGGCTTCGAGAAGAGCGACGGCGAGGAGAGCAGCGGCGACGACGATGCCTCATCGGATGATGAGGACAGGCGTGAGTATGTCAAGGAAATGAAGCAGGCCTACAAACAGGTGAAGAAACAGCGTGAAGATGAGGACGAAGAGCAGCAGGCCGCAGAGAATGAGGACGAGGAACCGGATGGACCGGACGATTATGCGGCGCCATTGCCAAATGCTAACTACGACAAGGCACCGGCTAAGGGCATGCAATTCAAGCTAACGGCGCTGGATAAAAATCAGGCCAGCAGCGAGGCAGAGCAACGCATCCAACTGGCCAGTCTGCAGGATCGCGTGCGTGTCATGGCCAGCGTTGAGGGTCAGGTGACCAATGTGGGTCGCTCCCTGGGCAATCGCCAAATGACATTTGTAATAAACAGGGACAAGAAATCCCAGCACGTGGCCAAAAAGCGCGAAGCGGAAATGAAGAAGCACCGCGAGGAACGTAGAACCATTGTGAGGCCCATCAAATCCCTTCGATTGAAGAAGGTTAACTTTAAGTAGGAATCCATTAAAAATTGCTTGTACATAAAGTTTTAATTTATGTAAATGTTGTTTGACAAAAAAAAATTTTTTCTGACTGCCTGAGATGTTTGCAGCTATTCTTCATTCAGATCGGGAACGCGTATTATAAACTCATTTTCAAATTCCAGCTGAGGATCTTCCGTATTGAGCAGCTCGATCGGCTGCAGATCAACAAACTCCAATGGTATTAGCTCAAAGTCGCTATCATCACCATCGGATAATTGACCAATAGTATCTTCCGATACTATATCGATATCTTGTTCCTCCTTTTCATAGCTTGCTTCCACCATTTCCACCTCGTCGTTTTCATAGCCCGAATCCTGTTCTTGTTGGGTTGCCCAAGTGGCCTGTTCTCTGGTCTCTACAGTTAAATTGCTTAGCTGTCGAACTGTTTTTAGGTGGTATCTTTGCAACCTACCCAAATTCCGTTGAGGCCCATTAACAATCAAGTGGAGCAGCGCTTCGGTTATGGGTCCCGTTTTGGGTTCGGGCAATTTCTCGAAATACAATTGAAAAAATTTCTCTGCATTGGGCAGCTTTATTGGATTTTCCGGCTTTCCGGTTTGTGTGCAAACCAACAGGGCCGATTGCTCTGCACCCATTTTTCAGATTCAGTTAAGAAAGTTTCCAGATTTGTGCCTCTTCTAAGCAAGGAATGCTGAGGTTTACTTTTGAAAACCTTGATTTCAGTTTTATATTTGAGAACAAATATTTTTGTTTTGGCTTTTTACATACTAAATGGTTAAAATGACAGAAGAGCGCATTTATTTGACAACTCTTAAGAAAAACTAGAGAATTTGAAGCTGCTGCAACTCTACAAAAAAATTACACGCTTAATTTTATAAATATATATAAAATGGAAAAAATTAAAATACGGGTGACTTTGTAAAAAAATTGTTTATGCAGCTATTTATTAATAAAATTCATCAAAAATTAAAAGACAAAAATAGGTTCTTAATTCACTTCTTTGACCAATTGATGGCAGCTATGTATATGATATAAAAGTGCCAAGCGTATATTATTTTCTTCATATTAAAAGATTTTCTGAGATTTGATAACATATTAAAAAAAAAATTAATATTTCTTTCCATATATAATATGTATAATGTGTATAATTTGTGCTGTTTTTGCCTAATTTCTGAACTTATTTAGGTTGTTTAAAAAAACAAGAAAGAATTATACTCAATAACTAAATTTTTAATTTTTAAAACTAAAACATTAAAATATATTATATAATAAATGCCCAAAATCTTGTGACTAAGTTAAAATACGCAAACAAATTATTAGACATTTTCGAAAAAAAATAATAATAAATACATTATGTACCAACAGCAAATTTAAATATCAAATAACTTCCACGCCCACTAAAACGCCCTTCAGAGCTTCCGCCATTAAAAATCTGATATGGCTATATCTTCCACAGTTTTTGAGCCAGGGTCACCAAATTTGGGATTTATATTACCGGAAAGCCCCCCCAAACATCAAAC
Organism: Drosophila micromelanica; assembly: GCA_004143825.1. Taxonomy (NCBI): domain Eukaryota; kingdom Metazoa; phylum Arthropoda; class Insecta; order Diptera; family Drosophilidae; genus Drosophila; species Drosophila micromelanica. Next base: position 21,118 of record SCDY01001875.1, on the reverse strand, counting down.
CCCCGTAATCACAAAAACCGTTATATCTGACGCACAAATCGATAAAACGTGTATATATCGCTCAATTTTTAAGATAGAGCCACCAAATTTGGCAGGTATATAGCTGGTGACCTCCCCTAAAGATTGAGACCTTGATATCCCCCAAACAACACAAAAAATTTTTTTCGGCCACGCCCACTCCCTCTCTCGTATTCGCAAAAACCGATATATCGGGCAGCTCTAATCGATTACACTTGTATATTTCCCACAATTTTTAAGATAGAGCCACCAAATTTGGTATGTAGATAGCTGATGACCTCCCCTAAAAAATGAGATACCCCGGCTACGCCCACTAGAACGCCCCCCAGCGCCCCCGCCCCGACGCAAATGCCTGTATCTCCCACAGTTTTTAAGCTAGAGTTACCAGTTAACTGGCCATCGCCTTTAAAGATCGGCACAAAATTTCGGCGACAAACCCCCATCCCCACTCACACCTCCACCTCCACCCCCACTCTCAAATACCGAAATTTTTTAAAATAATAATAATAATTAAGAATGTGAACGGGTATAACGCAGTCGGTAACGCCCGACTGCAACGTTCTTACTTGTTTTTTTTTTAATTATTTACGTTTTTAATTACAGCAGAATTACGCACTACGAGTAGCTCATTTTTGCCCACTCATTAAGCAAATAATAAATAAATAATATTTATTGTCAGACCGCATAACAATGAATGAATGCGGGTGCAGCGCTTAGGAAACATCTTGTACTTGTAATTGATGCAGAAAACGATATCGTACACGACTTGCAAATACCCTATAGCTGGAGTTGGATATGCATCCTTCTGTCTGTTATACCCATTTACCATGGAAACAAGGTATAACTAAATTTTTAATTTTAAAAACTAAAACATTAAAGTATATTATATAATAAATGCCCAAAATCTTGTGACTAAGTTGAAATAAATAATATTAGACATTTTCAAAAAAAAAATAATAATAAATACATTATGTACCAATAGCAAATTTAAATATCAAATAACTTCAACTTACTTTATAAAAAAAAAAATTAAATAAACATATTTTTGCTCTATTTTTAGGGTCGGTTAACTTTACAACATTGTATTATCACACTTTAGGCGCCGCCTAAAGTTTCTATTTAACTTTCCAATTGAAAGGCGTGACATTTATGTGCAAATTTCTACCAAGTTAAATATATAATGCCGCTAATTGCTTGGCTTGAATTAAACCTGGCTATTAGTCAGCTTAACTGTTATTATCTATACAGTGTACGATGCTCTACGTCAGTATTCCTGAAACTTGAAACAAAGCCAAACAGTTCTCATTTTAAATGCCGCAAGCCAAGCTTTGAGCCATTAGCTTTTGGCCAAAGCTCAGCTCTGACCGGTCTGTATGTTGTTGTTTCTATAAAAAGCTATTGTTTATTATAGTTTCAGTGGACCGGCTTGGCAGTTGGCTTTAACTTTGGTATAAATAAGCAGCTGTTGTAGAATTTTCAGCTCATTTCAAGTTTTTCTTTAGTGCCGTGTGGTTTTGTATTAAAAGCGGTAGGTAACGGCTTAAATCAACCTTCTTTAAGCCAAGTGCAAGTGGCATACAATTATTCATTTCATAAAGAAAACAAGGACTAATACAAATAGCGGACTCAGCAAAGGAATCTACTAGAATTTAGTCTTAATTATTGGTGCAACCTTTAGAAATATTACCATGGCAATTAAATATAATTGGCTTATTAGTAAATATATTTTCCCCTGTATTTAGCATTTATGTGTGTTGCGTGCCATTAAACAATGGCTAATTACCATTATTCAAATTGTTAAACTCCAAAGCGTACCAAAGCGTGCTTCAAGCTTCAACGAACTCAGCTCAAGCTGCATAATTTTACAATTTTCAAAAAACATTACAAAATCCAATAATTGAGAGTTGTGTGTGTGTTCAGCAGACGCAAGCTACGATGGGATTTTATTTAAACAAATAATTTAACCGGTTTGACAGAAGGCACATCAATGGAGTAAATACTCTAAAGCCAAAACCAAAACCAATCAAAAAAAATATAATAACGCCGACGCCAACTTGTCCAATGCTGAACTTTAACATATAACTAAATTTATGAACATCGATTTGTGTAAAAATATAAATCTCAGACTTGAGGCGAGGCTAAATACGGCAGCAAACTGGCTTGACACTTTTTTGATACCCTGTATTATTTGAAAGTGAGCAAAATAAAAGTATATTTGCTTATATACCTAAAGAATATATATTTATTTATTTATATGCAATTTGCATTTTTGACATCAGAGCTAAATTGTTTAAATTGGGAATAACATACCAAGTTTATTTAAAATTTTTTATATGACCTAACTTATTATATATTTAACCTTTTAGAAATCTAAACCCTTTCTGCTAAAATTGACAGACGAATTCTTGAAAAATATTTTTTGAAATGTATCTTACGCTGGGTACAAGGTATCTTTTATGCGGACACTTTCAAACAGACCACTCTTACTGTTTTTTTTTTATTTATGTTTATTTTTTGTCGTCTGTGTCGTTTTGGGGTCTTTAGGCGACGACAAGGTCTTCAATGCTCGACCGATTCGGCGTGTGAATTAGCTGATTGTAGTTCAATAGGAGGCTGAATTTGTGAAACGAGAAACATGAAATACGTTGCCTTGAACTTGAAGTAGTCAAAGCATCAGGAAATGCTGAGCGTAATTGAAACATTTCACTCCGCTCACGTTTTACAAATTGTCGACGCAATAAATATTATATGATTTCTTGTGCCAAACCCAGCTAAACGTTCAGTTAAAGGTAATGGCAAATTTACTGAAAACGAGTTATGTTTCTTTTCTTGTAGTTTTTTTTCGAATTTTGTATAGCTCCAAAAACCAGTTATTTTATTATTTTTTTTTTATCTAAAGCTCTTTTAATCAGCATGCAAATGCAACCTGGCCAAGTTGATAATTATTCGGTTATACAATAAATATATATATATATATATATATAATTTGTTTATACATCTCGAAAAATCTGCGTTCTCATAATTCTTCAAAACGATTTATGTGTGACGCGTGCTTGAATTTCTTAATTATTTTTTCAAATCTTGGGCCGATTTAAGAAACTCTTCGGTTAGTTGAACCCAATTAGCCGGCTTTGAAATGAGATAAAAATGATTTTGAGAACGGGTATAAATTATTCAAGGCTAGGCGCCAGCTGTACAAACTGCATACAATAAAATAAACTTGTCGTTGACAAACTGCATTGGCGGTTTCTGATTTTCAATTCGTACATATATTCAGATAATAAATTATAAAATCTACAATCTGGCCAAGGGCAATGCTTGGAAAAGGGGAAAAAATTTATAAAGCGTGTCGCGCACCAGTGCAAATGTTAATTGCTTGATTAGTAAAAACAAGCATTTGCAATTAGCTGCAACATTAAATCGATATTTAACATATATTTAAAAAAAATAAGCAACAGCGAATAAGTAGGCGCTTGTAAGATATAACGGTTAATAATAAAATCAGGCAAAACCTCTCGCCATATGTTGGCTTCCTATTTAAGTATACATTTTTATAACATATGTAACTGCTATGCGGTGTCTGACAAGTTAGTCTTTTATAAAAAGTTTTTAAAAGGTCTAAGCAATAAAAATTCTACTTTGACCGAAAATTAAAGAAAAAAAGAAAATTAAAAAATATTAACATAATAAACGACAAAACAACAATGATAAAAATTAATAATAATTAAATATATATTTTAAATTCAGATTCAATTTAGAACCAATTTAGGAACATGTAAATCGGTTCAGTTTTGACAAAGCCAAAACATAAAATCATATGGATCATAGAGATTTTCTTGTGAAAAATCGTTTACATTTTGGACGATTTTTGACAAACAAAATCTCTTTTAATATTTTTATGATAGTTAAAAACATAAATTTGCAATTCTAAATTTTAAAAACATAATTTTTCCAAAAATAGTAAAAAAATTTTTCACCAAAAATTTAGTTTTTAAATATGCATATGATTTTGAATGCTTCAATCTGTAGGACCAACCATGACTAAAATGCCTTTAAACATGTAAATCGGTTCAGTTTTCAAAAAGTTTCAAAAAGTTATGGCAGTATGAAATATGAGAGCTATGGATCAGAGAGTTCATTTTATTTATGTAATTACATTACACAAGCCCAATACACCTAAATCGTGAGCGAGTATAACAATTTGAATGCCAAATTTATAAAATTCAAATACTCAGTTTTCTAGCGATATCTAATAAATACCTGATGTATCTCAATGCAATTTTTTGTGTTCTTGCAACTTTTAGAAACTATGTTCCGATTGTTACTGATTGCCGCCTGCCTGGCTGTTAGTGTCAACGCCTACTCCGATGGCGCACCGAAGGCTGCGTGCCGCGATCTGACGCCACAGCACGGCGCCGAGCTGCAGACCAAGAAGCCTCCATATAGCTTCTCCGGCCCGTCGCATGTGCGCGGCGATCAGAAGCTGACGTTGACTCTGGGCGGCGATGAGTTCCTGGGCTTCATGATTCAGGCGCGCGATGGTCAGAACCGTGTGGTGGGACAATTCAAGGTTGTGGACGCAGAGCACTCCCAGACGCTTGACTGCTCGGGACCTCAGGTGAGGCAGCCGTAAAAAATTTGATTATAAATTTTAAACTAAAATTGCAAATGAAATATATTTTCCAGGATACGTTGACCCATCTGAAGGCCACCAAGGGCAGTCCGCTTAGCGGAGTCAAATTTGAATGGTTGCCACCAGCAGGTTACAAGGGCAATGTCAAGTTCATGGCCACCGTGGTGCAAACTGGCTTCGTCTATTGGGTGGGTCGTGTCACCAAGGACATTGATGTGGAGTAAAATGATTGGATTTCACTATATGTAAAATATATATATGTATATGTCAAATTGCGTTTAACACTTTTGTTTGCCCGAATTGTGTTTGTCTTTTAAAGTTTATTGGTCTTTTTGAAGGCTAATGGAATTTTTGTGATACATTTTTCATGATTTATGTACATACATGTTTGCACTTGTTTTTAGCAGTGTTTGAAAAACAGTATTTTTTGCCCAATAAAGTCAAATACGAATATAACAAGAAGCGAATGTGTTTAAATATTATTTGAATATATTGCCTATAAATTGGAATCAACACCTTTTAAAAGGTGTTTGCAAATATAGGTCTATTCGGATAATATAATATCAGAACTTTTGGTTTTTTTTAAAAATCTTTAATTTGTTTGAAATTTTTTAAATTTTTTTTGTTGATATAACAAGTTGTAAAGTACAGTAAACATAGTTAAAACTATATATATACATATATGTATATAATGTTGGTCAAATTTCATTTAAAGACTACGCCAAAAAATATATTCTGTTAAGCCTTAATGAATTAGGACTGGAATTTAAATGTTATGTTTATTTAATAGGATTAAAACCCGAACCGGAATTGACTTGGAATTTGATAACAACGTATAAAAAAAGCTTTAATGAGAACTCTCTCTACTCCTAATTGATAAAAATATATATTATTATTTACAGTTTCAACATAAAACATGCGCACATGGTATATGAGGAAAACCCCATCAAAAATTTCGAACTGTAATAGTTTTTGGGCTCGAAACCATAATAAATAATAATAACTGATAGGAGGTACTTAGCATTTGATGCTGGTGAAAATCACTTCCAAATAGTTGTTTGCGTAGATGATCGTTTCGTCATCATCGGGACAAGGATTATGCTGTGGCAGAATCTCGCGATATGGATTCTCCGAACAATTGTAGATGCGTTTAATAGCAATCTCGTGGCTCTTGGCCAGCACATTAACGCAGGTGATGTCTGAACGCGCCTGCATCCTTGTGGGCGAGGTGAAACAAATGGGCACACCATACGTATAGAGCGCCTCCAAAAGGCAGCCATGCCAGACGTAGTCGTCGCGCTCCGATTGCTGCACAGCATGTGGATATCGGCGCTCCACGAGTCCTTCGGTTAAAGTGTCCAGTGCCGCAAAATCGGGATTGTATATGATAATCAGCACCGGATCCACTTTATGCGACAGGGCAAAGCGCTCGAAAGTCATGGCAAATGTACGTTGAACAACTTTGCGTTGACTGCCCTATGGGGGATATGGAATTTCGATAAATACGATATATATTTATATGTCTTTGATTTCTATCTGAACTTACGCTTAGCTCAAATGTGAGCACCTCCTCGCCCGCTTTGGGCTGCAAGGAATGCCCAATAAAGTATAGTTCCAGCTGGCAAACATCTGGATATTGCAGAAAGAAGAATTTTAGATGCATTGGCCGAAAGTAGCGTCGATGTCGTTCCTGGGCGCCAACAACGTAAACACTGAGTATTTCATGAGGTGCTGCATCGAATGCAATATGCGTAAGCGCCAGGCAAATGCTGCAAATGCCGCTAAATGAGGAGCAGGCAGCAAAGCGTTCATACTGCGCCAAGGAGCGCCACGGCTGGTTGTCCACCCGTATGCCAGTAATCGCTTCAAAAGCTTCCGCCAAATGACTGCGCTCCATGTCGACTGATTGCCTAAGCTCAACCAGCTCCAGTTTGCTGTCCAATAGGCGATATGGTGTATAGTACAGGGCGAACGTGCGGCACACGTCCGGCGTGTGTTTCACGCGATCCACGAGGCGATGCTCCACGGAACAGTAGGCGACGCCGGCACAGCCCGTGCAGGCAGTTAGCGGCTCCAGGCGATAGCAGACCACACAATAGCCGGGATAGCCAAGAAGCTCGCATTCGCCACGCGTCAGCAGTCGGCGCAACTTGACACGCACCGCCAGCATAAGCTGGGCTATCGTCCGCTGCAGTTGGGCGCGTCCGTTGAGGGGGCCGTTGAGCAGCAGGGGGTGTGTCAGGTTTTGGGCACGTTGCAGGTCAATTAGCACGCGACAAATGTCGCGGTGCGCCCGATCCTCGACCAGATGGTTCAGGCTGCAGTAGCGTTGCAGTTTACAGCCCCTACAGATGACGCTGGGCGTGGCAGAGGCGGACACCTGTTGCTGTTGTTCTTCCTGCTGGTGTTTCTGTTGTGGCTGCTGCATTTGTTTTTCCAATTCGCTTGCTTTATTTATGACACAAACAAAGCACTGCAACGTTGATACATATTGCACTTGATTATTGGTTAACGCCGACATAACTGTGGCTATAAAATTTCGCGAAATTTAAATGCGTCTTTGCGCGCTTATTTATGCAAAATTTGTTGTGACAGGGCTGTTATGCACGTGCAGTGTTGCCAGATGGCATAGGCACTGGCAATAAATTGTACGCTGTAGTTCAATTGAAAATGTCTTTCACATAGTTCGTTCAAGTCCCATTGTCGTCAGTTTTTTTTAATTGTTCTTCTACGTCTCAAAATTTTTCTTAGGCCATGACACGTATTAAACTACACACTTTATTTATTCAATTGATATACATAATAAAAATTACCATGACGTTTTATTTACATAAAGGATCATACAACAAACGTTAGTTTCTAGTTTTAGTTTTAATTTAATATAACGCACAATTATGAGACCATAATTGTAGTTTGATAGTTGAGTAAAGTAGTTCAATCGATTTTATTCCAATTGGCACCACTGTGCCTAAAACATCCATGCACACCGAAATCAAAAGCACAGCTGTTCTGGACGTTGCAGCGTTGCCGGATGTCCAAGAGAAACATTCGCAACAATTCGCCTCAAACAGCTGTTCGCCTTAGATTAAAGTGCGTCGAAAAATTGTATATAAAGTTTTATTTAAATAACTGTAGAACAAAAAACACTTATAACATGTTACGGAATTTGGCGCGCAGCTTTGAATGCGCGCTCAAGCTGCAGCAGCATCCAACAGCAACACACACATCTCGTTTACTGCAAACTTTTGCCGCACGCCGTGCGCTGTTTACACAACACGATTACGAGGGCCGTTCGAGCCGTATTAAGCAGCCAGCGTTGGTTGCATCGGCTCACATTAGCAGCCATGGGACATCGAATGCCAGCGCCAGCGAGACGGACAACGAATATGTGCCATATCACTCGGAACTGGAGACGGGCAGCAGCGTCGCCATTTTAGTAAAAGCGCTACGCGAACGCTTTCGCCTCACCGACGACGAAGTGCATCGGATTGTGAGCGACGAGCAAGTGCAGCGCAGCCATCGCAATCGCTGCCTGCTGCATGCGTTGGACACGCTGCTGCTGCAGGGCGTGACTAAGCACAGCTTCATCGAATATCCCTGGCTGCTGACCCTAGATCAAAGTTAGTACCGAATGTGCATTTACAAACCAATGTCTGAATTCTGAATTCGTTTTAGAACGCCTGGAGCTGAAGCTGCAGCTAATCAAGACAATGCACATGCTTGACATCAATCATTTTGTGCCCTTTCTGCGTCTCACACTGCCACGCCTGCGTAAGCTGGTCAGCGCTCTGAACTCGGAAACCCACGAGTTGCCGGAAAAGAATCGCGTCTACTATATCAGCAAGAAACTCTCAGTTAGTCCTGAGCTCGTTACCAAATATCTGTCGAAACGTCTGTTCATACTGGAAATGCCGTTTGAAATGTTTGAAAAGAACTTACAGCACATGATACACTACAATGTGTCGCCCATCAACATACTCAAAGATCTGTGGGCCTTTCGCTATACGCCCAAGTCAGTGGAGTTGCGCTTGGAGCGCGCCAAGCGTGCCAAAAAGGATAAAATTATGCCCTGGATGGTGCGCTGCCCAGAGCCCATACTGCAACGGTGAGTTTTAGTCAATATTGGGAAATATCTATGTAAATAAAAAAATGATTGATTGCAGCTCGTTGAAACTGTCGCTGGATGAGCTGCAAGTTTTAGGCAATTTCACCACTGTTGTGGAGTATGTGGCGCATCGCTTGGGCTTTAGCGTGACCGAAGCCAAAGCTATTATGGACAGGCATCCGCAAGTGCACACAGTGCGCGTCACCAAGGTGTGTGGCATCTTTAGCTGTATTCAATTGTGCACTATATGTTCTATGCTTTTACAGATCAAAGAGGTGCTGGACTATTTGCTAAATGATGCCAAATTCTCGCGCTTTGAAATTGCGCAGGTGCCGCGTATTTTATGCCACAGCTTGAAGACCACACAGGAGCGCATCGATGAGCTGGCCAAGCTGGGCTGTCGGCCCTCCTCGTTGGTGATACTGTGCCGCAGCCGGCGAGAGTACGATAAGTTTCTGCAGCATTGGAACAGTCGGGCAATCGCGCCAGCAGATGAACAACAGTTAAAAAATTAGGTGCATCGTTTTACTTGCATGTGGATCGATCGTGTGCAGCGACTAAATCCTTTATATTTTTGTATTAACTTGGAACAACTTGTTCTAGCCTTTAAATTCAGTCTGTTAATAAAAAATATAAATATTTTGGACAACAAAAGCTTATTAATTAGATATAAGAGATATTTACACATTTTTTTTTTTTACATTTTACGCATTTATTTTTTGACAGCAATATTTTAAATATTTTTATATTTGAATAATTTGCCTGTTTTTTTTTATAGACATAAACACATACATATATGAATACAATTATATTTAAACAAACATGCTTAGCTAACATTTAAATACGTTTTGTGCCTCTTTTCTGTTTTGGTTTATTATGAATACCATTCAATAATTGTACTTGGAACATAGCAGCGGTTAGCGAGTGCCCATCGATTGATTGATTTGTGAGTGTTTTGAACTTTCACTTAGTGGCTAGGAGAAGACATTGAGAAGAAGCAACCAACTGAACTTAATTTAAAAATACATAAATTTAAAGCTTCTGTTTAAACACTTGAATACCATTTTTTGTTTCTTTGTTTGTTTTAAGTTTTGAGCGCTTTAAGAACCGCCTTTTAAGCTCGTTACGTTGCGACCGCAAAAACTAAAATCTAATAGCCCTCTTTTGTGACAGCTTACAGAATATCTTTGGTTGGTAGCGCGTTTTATAATCATTTAGTTAAGACAACTAGTTTTAGATTGTACTGTGGAATTAGTCGCGTTGCGCCCGGCGCCGCTCCCAGGCCACCTGCATCGACCAAATGCTGAGCGGTCGCATATAGCCAATTGAACGATAGCGTTTCTCGCCATAGAGTGCCTCCGGCGTCTCGAAATTCATGCCGATGCGCTGCGAAATGGTCTTATACATGCCGCCCGCCGTTTGGAATGCCTCCTCGAACATGCCCTCCTGTATCATGGTCGCTGCCAGAGCGTATACCACGCCCGGCCACACCTCCTCGGCCTGTATGTTGCTGTTGTCCACATGTCCTGGCTTGGAGGGCTCGCTGGCATTCGCGATGAAGCCATTGGCAGCGCCAATGTTGCCCTCATGAAAGCCCATCACATTGTTGTCGTAGATGCGTTTCAGAGCGGTGCGCACATTCTCCTTGGGATAGATCTCGTAGTCGAAACCGCAGGACTTTAAATACCAATGGCCGCACAACTGATCGGCCATGATCGTATCGCGATGATTGTGCGATTGATCGAAACGATAATAGCTGCCGTTCCAGAGCTTCTCCTCGAGCGAACGCTTGCCCTTCTCCAAGATGTCCTGATAGCGCAAACAATCGTTGGGCTGATCCAAAAGAGTCGCCATCACCGACATCGCTTGCAACGCAGCCAACCAGAGGCCGGCGCAATATGCGCTGGGACCATCCATCACCCAGGAGTCATAGGTCTGATCCGGCATTTTGGTGTTCTCAATGAGTCCATCATTATCCTTATCATACTCAATGGTGCGCTCCATTATGGCCTTGCAGGCGCCATACATGGCCTTTAAATAGGTGATGGCATCCATAAGATACACTTTGCCATTGGTCTCATTAATGTACATGGAAGCAGATTTGCGATTCTCTAAAAACAATAGAAAAGATTTTAGTATGTGAGAGTATATATTTTAAATAAATTCTTACGCTGCTTCTCATCCGCCGAGTTCTTGCGCTTGTTGTCCTGCGAGTACAGCTCGTATAGGCTCTCCTTATCGATAAACTCAATGGAGCTAAATTTACTGGCATTGTCCGCCTGGGCCTGGGCCAGTTCATTGAGCACATAGTAATCCCTATAGACCTGAAGCACAAACTTCGTATTGAGATCCTTCCAATCGTTCACATCGTGTATATTATAGCAGTTGATTAGCGTAAAAGGCTCTGTAAGAAGCAAATAATTAAAATCAATAAAAATGTAATTATATAGAAGTATCTAAGCAAAAGAGGAACAGTAATTTAGTCGAAAGTGCCTGACACGAATTCGTCTAAAGATTGTAAGGCTAAAAATGGTGTATTTGGATTTTATAAACTTTATATGGGAATCAGTATTTATCGCTTTTAAAAAAGTTTTTATAAAATGGACTAGGAATATGTATACTTCTTTATGAAATATTTCTTAAAATATAACTCGATTGGTGTATTGTTATTTTGGGCACTTGCCTTCATCGGGATCGCCCAGATCGTGTGGCACACAGTTCTTAACCTTGCGCGGCATCACCTTGCCATCGTAGAGCATTTTGCGAGTATCATTTAGCTCAGCGGCTATCGCATCCTTGAAATCGAACTGCAAGCTGACCTGCAAATTGGGCCAGAGATGGGCCAGTGCGGGCGAGGCATAGAAATGCACATCGTACGTGTTGTACATGCGGTACTCGTGACCCTCCAAATAGCCAAAGCGGCCATAGGCCAGGCGTGGATCATCAAAAGCCAGCGTTGTGCCAAGCGACGAGTCGCATTTGAGCCACAGAGTGCCGCCATCCGAGACGAAGTAAAGTTGATTGAATATGGCGCATTTATACCAATCGGGCAGATCGCTGTACAAATAAATCGATTAAATTTGAATAGGGTTTAAAGATTTTTTTAGGACTCACTCATCATTCAGTATGGGTCGCTGCCAGGCATCGATGAGCCGCTCCCAGCTGGCGTAGTGCTTAAGCGCATATTCGCATATCCTGGGTCCCGACTCGCCGCTGTCATCAAAGTATTTGGTATAGTAGCGCGTATGCGTTTGCAGCTTGCGCGGAAATTGTATCTTCGGCATGTCCCAGGCCAGCACGAATTCCAGCTCATGCGAGGCCTGAGGCTTGAGAGCCAACTGTGCACATACAGCTACACCGATGTCCTTGCCTGTGGAAGGAGATTTAATCATAAAAAAAATGAAATTTAATAGAGAGTTTTTAAAGCCAAAATTTTCAAAATACCTCTTTAATAAAATCAAATGCCAAATCAGCTAACACTGAACATAAGTTTAGTTTCTTCTATACTTTTTTTTATCTTTTTTAATTTTAAAATTTAAATTGAATTGGTTCAAAATTGTAAATAACTAAGAAATTAATAATAAACTTACAGATGTATAAAATTATGAAGGTTCGAACCATCAACCTAAATCAAAGGTATGTTGTTTTTTTTGTTTTTGTTTTTTTTTTTTTTTGATTGCAGCTCTGCCAATTTCTACTTACTCTTAAGACTCTCCGGGGTGGGCTGTTCGTTGAGCTGGCCATGCTCCTTGAGCTGTGCCCACAGCTGTTCCCCGTTGCCAGCCGGATCGAATTGAGGACAACGCGTAATGCTAATTTCGGGGAGCACGCGACAGGCGAGATTGTAGCTGCAGGGCATATCGCCGATTTTCTGCCTAATGGCGACGCCCTTGGCATTGCCCTCGCTGATCAGCTGCGATTCGGCATTGCCCTCCGCATCCTGTTTCTTGTTGCCGGTGCCGTTCTTGAAAGTAAACGTAATCGACACCTTGCGCTCCTGTTCGCACACATTTTGTGCGGACCACACGAAAACGGCGCACGGCAGACTGGACTCCTTGTAGTCGTGGGGAATAACGGGCGAGATCTGGCGACAGACCAAACGCACGCCATAGTGGGAGAGATCGTATTCGGTCCAGGCGCGCGGATAAAGACCCGTATAACTACAGCGGGCGTCCTCGATGTTGGAGTGCCAGGCGCTCAATGGCTGCTTGGGTCGGCTGCTGCAATTGGGCAGTTGACATTTAAGTTTTTGTGCTTCGGCCTCATCGGCCTCCGCATCGTTGTTGTTGTTCTTTGCCTTGAATGATTTGGTGCTACACATTCGCATATATATATAAAGATGATATTTTTTTTCGTTCATGTATGGATTGTGTTGATCAGCGCGCAAAAAAGCAATGCAAACCAAATCGTGTCCCAAAAGCAAAAAAGAAATAAACCCAAATTCACACACAGAGCAAAGTTTTTCCATTTCCCAGTTTTAAGACGTGTTTTGAACGTGATTATAGCAATTGTTGTTGTCGTTGTTGTGGTCGATTAATTTGACGTGTACATATATACATATATGTATAAGTATATTTTTTTTATATATGTATATGTTTTTGTAGGGTGCAGCAAAAATGAGAGAAAAAATATTATATTGTGAAATTATAATTTAAATTCATTGACTGTTAATTAATTTATTAATTTACCAGAATCGTTAGGGGATATTATTTGATGGTAGAGTGGAAAGAAAGTTAGTTTCAATTGTTTTTTTTTTTTTTTCGGGAAAGTGTTAAGTTTGGAAGAGAGTTGCGTAAAACTTATAAGTATTTAAAGTATGGAAAAGCTAAGATTATCATGGAAAAAGTCTAAACTTATGTTTTCAGAAAAATACGTACAGAATAGCTAAAAATATATTTTTTTTACTTACATACACTTCTAATTTAAAAAAGTGAACAAATATATATAACATATATATTATTAATTATCTGGACCTTTATTAAGCTGAAACATCTGTTATTCAGAATGCTGATTGCTTGACTTAATATACTAACGGTCATTTACCTCTCTTATTTATCTCGTATTTACACATATTAAAGTTAAAACTATCACAAACGAAATTTGAATTATCGTGGAATAGAATATATTTATTGTCATATTTATGTTTATTCATGTAGATTCGCATTTTCAACTTCTTTTAACCAGGAAAAAATAAAATATATTCAATTAATTCTAATTTATAGTGTAATACCTATTTCTTTTGGATTATATACATACATGTGTCTGGATAACTCTAGTTTCTGGCGACTTTACTTGTTTTTCTGAAGTAAGTTTAATTACGCTTAAATATAATTTCCAATATTGTTTTAGCTTTGAATTAAACACATTCTGTGACCATGAACATTAGTATTAGCTTTAAAATATATAGATTAACTTCATTTCAATAAATTTAGCAATGCTCAGAACTCCTCAAATCAATTTATATACCACACAGCATTACAAATATTTTATATAAAGCATAAATAAATAAATAATAAAACGAATTCCAGTAGGAACTCAGAAGTGCAGAAAAATAAAAAAAGCAACAACAAATAGTTGTGATAGAGGTGAAAATTTTGATTATGACAATTAATGATAGACTTAGAGTTAAAGTAGTTATTTATTAATAATATATAGATATAGTTAGGGTTGCCAACTCACCTGCACTTGGAAAGCAAACTCTGAAAGATGGTGCAACCCTTCTGATCCTTAATGGTGACTATGAACTGATTCGCATGCACCACATTATATTCGTAGATGCCGGGACGCATCTGAAAACGACAGAATTCACCGGCATAGCCACGTCCAATGCTGCCGCCACCAATGCCACCGATGGGCACGCCATAGATCTGTTTACCATTTTCCATGTAGTAGTAGTCCATGTAGACGCGACGACCTTCCCGCGACACCTTCCAGTAGTAGGCGGCATATCTGCAAAGAACAACAAGCGAATTTTCATCAGATTCTATCCACGATGATGTCACAACTGCGTAAATGTTTGCCCAGTCCCCAAATATTGTGTCCCCACGTTAGGGGGGTTGTTTTTTATTTTATGTTTATTTTTTGTTCATTTTATTGAGTTTAGGGCTAGTCACTTGGCCAGCTTAGCACATTTCACCCAGTGTCTCGTTTTGAAGGTCAGTGTTTCAGTGGTGCCGCATGTGGCAAAGTCAAGTGCAAGTCTGGGGGTTAGTGGAACGTTAGCGGAAGCCAAGCCCAGCTACAGGGGCAACGGCATTGGTTACCAGGCGGAAATTTGTGTGAACACGCCTCCCAGTTTTATGTTAAGTGCTGCGATATATGATGAGTGAGTCCTAAGTTAAATTTGGTGGAACTTAACCAAAAACAATTTCAATTCAGTTTCTTTCACAATCTATTTAAATGCCAGCTTTTTATGACAATCTATAAAGTTAAAGAACTACAAACAAATAAATTAAATATATATTTTCTTTGTACGTAATATTATATATAAATTATAATATCTGTAATGCTCCTCAAACACAATTAAAAAATAAAAAAAAAAACATTAAAAAAATTGATATTTTATAAATATAAGAACTAAGAACAAAATTTGTGGAGACAGTTCTTAATAGAGCTTGAATTGATTTTAATTTAAGATTATTGTTATTTACTATATTTATTTTCATTTAAATAATTTATACTTGACAAAAGTTAACGAGCACTCTAAAGGCCACGTCACAATAAATTTATGACTACGTGTCTGGGGATACCAAATATTATTCATCTTTGGTTAGATGAATGACACTGAAAATCAAGTAACAACGCTGCAATCGGGCGTTACCGACTGAGTTATACTTGTTCATGTTCTTTATTTTTGTCATTTCGAAACTTTTCGGTTATTTAATAATTTGTATAATTTTTGAATGTTTTTTATAATAAATTTGACCTCCTGAGAATCATATTAAATTTCGTTTTTTTATACTATTTGTGGCCAGCAAAATCGATATAAAATGCTAACTCGCAATTTTACATATGAAAAATGTTTTCCGAAAATATATCAGGAGGCAGTGCATGCTTTTTTTCCAAAAATTATTATATAAATTGAAATATAAGACTGATGGGTGGAGAGCTTTACATATCCAAATTTTTGTAACGCTCTTTAAAGGAGGTAACCAGTTAACTACGATAACTGCGATTTTATGAGTATGAACAAACGATCGAATTGCCAGCTTCTCATATATACATGTATATATGCAGTCTCTATTTTCAATAGCGCCAAAAAAGTTGCTTTTATCCGGACGAACAGACAGACAGCATGACGGACATTGCACAAACCCAATATACTAGTATATATATATAACAATAAATATCTAAATATATTTGTAGATATATGTATATAATGAAATAAATATCAGTGTCTATAAGTACAGTATTTAGTTAACCGTAATTAAAAGATTTCAGATCGGAACTTTTTGGCATAGATAATCAAAAATGGAAACACAAAATCAGGCAAAGAGCTCAAAAACACATCAAGAATATTTAACATGTTTTTTATAGCAAAATCAGAAAAAATATTTCACGTTTGAATTCTCAATTCATTCTTTATTTTCTCTTCTACTTTAACAACTGTCTCCACTCAATTCTATAAAAGGCTACCAATTAATCGTGACATTCTTACATACATCTTTTGGCTGACTAATTGGCAGCTATTTTGCATACTAACAACAACAATGCAAATGATTATTGCATACCGAATTCAGTAGTATTCGTGATAACAGACAACATAAGATATAATTGCTGTTATGCGCATAATAATAATAATAATAAAAATGTTTAAATGACTCCATTAATTTGATTAATTTCAAAAATGCACATTTGTATCTATAGACAAAAAGCACATAAGCCGACAGATAAAGCTCAGATCAGGGGGTCGATGTTGTGGGTAGGCACATATTCGTATAACGAATGATTGATTCAAAGGGATTTCATGTGGCAGCCGCGCAATTTCGTTTCAATTTCAATTTATCAATTATTTTTTTATCCAATTATTTTCAGTTAAATTTGTAATTTTCAGCTTGCAGATTATCTTTCATTTAATTGTGTGTACACAAAATTCCACTTTGGGTACTCACTTGCAAACCCCTTTTCTTTTGCAATTTAATGCTGTTGCGATTTAAGTAATTAAGCAGAATATTTGGCCCTTTTTTTGGCCCCCGCATTAAGACCCCATTTTGGTGAAAACGTTGACTGAGATTCACGTATTTCCGTTGGCAGCAAGCAAAGCTGTTGACTTTTTAATTGGCCCTCTCATCAAAATAAAAGCTATTTTTATGTGGCTCGGCTTAGGGCTGGGTCTAATTACACTGTTTTTGGCTGTCTAAGAAGTGTAAGAAATAATTTCGTTGTCTGGTGAATCAAAATGCGATGGACACGTATTTTGTAAAAATGTATGGAAAAATATTGAGCTCAAGAAGTAAGCAAAATTTAATTTTTAGATTTATTGGAGAAGCAGAGTATTGTTTAAATAATCAAAATATAAATAAATTATAAATATTAAAAAGAGCCTGTGATTTTCAAACCACGCATCTCAGACTTATTCTGATCTCACAGGGCTATTCTCTAAAGATATGCGAGCTATTAATAAGCACCATTTGTTAAGGCATTAAATAAAATGGATATGAAACAATTTCAAAATATTATATTTATTTAATCATTGAATATATGCAATGTATATGCAGAGAGCTGTCGATGACTTTCGATAATAAATTTTTGGTAGGTGTTTGCTGCTAAAAATGTATATTTAATGTATTACAAGAACCCCAACTATTTTGCTAACAATTATCGATAAGTCATCGATTAAGTAATATATTAAATTGGGTGTCAACTCATTTTCTTAGCTAACCCAATTCGATAACTTATAGATTCATGTTTTAATTAAAATCGGAATTGAATAAATCACACAACGCAAACCTTAGTAAATTCGTTGAAAAAACCTTATTAAATTCCGATAACATATCGGTGATCTCAGCTGATCAGTTATATGTTTATTCGGTTGTATATTTAAAAAAAAAAGGTATTACAATAATTTATCGATAACTTATCGATTTTAATAAATGTATTTAGCGTATTTGATGCTACGCATCGGAGTCACCTTGTTCAAGTCAAAGATGAAAATCGCAAATATTTACGACAATTGTAATTTTAGTGTGGCCAAAAGCCACTTGTGCCAAAAATTGGGTATTTTTGCATGAGTTGAAACTAAAAAATTTGGTGTGCCTAATTAAAGAATCAACGAAAGTTTTTGCTGAATACACCACAGTGAAGCAAAACAAATCGAATTCGGGATTTTAGCATGGTGTAGTGTGCTTCAGATCCAGCTCGGAATCGCCGGCGCCAACATATTCCCTATTCAATCGATTACGCAACTTCGGGGTATCTGTGTCGGCCATCTGTGTTGTTATCCCAGTTAGCTCCTCCTCACAGAGCACCGATGCCAGCAGCTGGGCAACAAATTCGGCACGTTGTGCAAGAAATGTGATTTGCTCCTCGGGCGGACACGGCGTGTTCGAACCGGACGATAGAAACGGTGAGCAGAGAAAACGTTTACGTTCCTGCTCCAGCTGCTTGAACTCTGCTGTCGACTGTTGATGCAGCTGCTGCTGCTGTTGTTGTTGGTGCTGCTGCTGCTGCTGTTGGTCCTCCTCCTCGATGGTGGGCAACATAAGTGCACCAGTCGCCACATTCTGGCCAAGTAGCTCGTTTGCTCCGTGCGCCAGTTCACTGAACTCGACGAGACGCTGACCCGGTACTGGTGAACCTTGGCCCGGACCAGGTCCGCCACGCAAACGCTGCACATGCACCTGCCGAACGCCGCTGGCCGCGAATCCCTCCATTTGCATGCGTGGCGCCCGGTGCCGTTGGGTGCGTGTTCTGGGTATCTCCCCGGGCGGATAAAAGGCACGTCGCATATTCTCCGCCGTTGCATTCGTTCCAAAGAGATTAATGCTGCGACCGCTGGCTGACGAATTGGGCGACTGATTGGCCACCACACGAAAGTTGGCCGGACGATTCGTGCGGCTGGTGGGCAGCGGCTCATTGAATCGCATCATTTCCGAGAGCGTCGGATGGCCGCTGCTCAGATGCTGATGCTGATGCTGCTGATGTTGCTGTTGCTGCTGCTGATGGTGCTGCTGTTGCAACGGCAATGGCGGTCGATCAAAGTTGAGGCGATGTCGGGCCCGATCCAATAGCGATTGACGACGCACCGGATCCGGTATCAGAAAAGTATTGTCCACGTTGGGATTACTATTGGAGGAGGAGAGAGCGTTGCCACCATCGACTGCCCAGGGTGCCACCTCAACGGCGCCGGGCTTGGCAACGCGTAATGATAACGGCGCGGCGGGACGCTCGCGCTGATAGCTGCCATTGGGATTGAGCGGCTCCAGATAGAGATCCAGTGAGCCCTCATTGCGATTCATTAGCTCGTTGCGCGACGTTGCCGCCGATGCGAACACCGCCAGCTGTTCATCCTCGAGGAATACACGAACCGCCCGCTGCTGCTCGAAGAGCGTTACCATTGTGGACACCAGTAGCGTACTGGCGTTCACATGCTCTGCGGATACATGCTCCAGAAATGTGGACTCATTGTAGCCCCATTGCTTGCAGTACGGACAGCGATAGCTTTGCGGCGGATCGTTCAGATATTCACCGCCAAAATATAGTTCGACATCGGCGGGCGTGTAAACGCACTTTACGGGATGATCGAACAGATGAAGTGCGGTGGTGAAATCATTATCATAGCACTCGGCACACATATTGAAGTCCTGACAGCTCAGGCAGCGATAACAGCGACCCGTGAAGTCCACCTTGCTGCAGCCCTTGCAAACAATGTTCTCATGACGATTCATCCTGTTTTCTTTAATGCAATTTGTTGTTGGGTCAATGGTCAGTGGGCTTAGTGGTATTAAGCGTATGGCCAGCACTGTGCAAACTCACCCGTTTGCGCATTTATCAAGCGAAATGGCGAAATTGTTTCCAAAAATGTTCGCACACACAACGCTTTCCACCGGGATACCTCAAATACATACGAAATTACAAAATATAAATATCTCGTAATAATAAATTGCTTAGGTCTTTTAACTGATTGACTGAAGAGATTCGGAAATGATTTTTTAAAAAGCAACATTTCCTGATAATAAACTCTATGGATGATTGTTGGCAATTCAAAAAATAAAAAATAAATAATAAATAAATAAATACAATAAATTATTTTAAAAGGTTTCTCTATGGAAAAAACCAAATACGTGATGATCATACAAAAAATATCATGAGTTTGCCGCAGATTAAATACCTTCGCAAAAATATAGAACATGTGAGTCACATAATACTGTCCACCTGTTTTACATTCACATAATTTGTGCAATTATTCTAATTATTTATATATATCTACAACGAAGAGCATAAGCAGAACTGCCTAGTCAAGTTAAGATATCTTTATCAATAAAATATATTGCAGTTATATAATATATTTGTAAACAGACAATAACTTTGTTAACTTAAACTTATTAGCTTGATCACTAAATTCTACATAAAAAATCTTACTTTAATTAAAAATATTCAAAACTCAAATGTTGAATGAATGAACATTTTTCATTTAAATTTAATATTTTTTTCGTAATGAACAATTTTAAAAATATCTACAGATTGGTTTTTTCTTTGGTAAAAGTTCATTGCATCAAATTAATCTTTTCTGCATTTTGTGCTTGCACTCATATTAATTTATTGCACATTTTGTATGCAATTTTCCGTCTACCGTCACTCTCTCTTTCTTCCCCTCACTCAGCTCTGAACGCCTGTAGGCATTGGATTACCTTATGCTGGACACATTTACTGCCCGAGCCAATTTAAAACGTGTCCATTCCACACTGTTGTCCTGCGCTGACATGAAAATAGCTTTTAATTGAATTGCGAGCGTGACGGCTACCGTCTACCTCTAATTTAGATAGCGCGGCAACTTTCTAGAATTGCTTGAAACTAGTAATGTTGAAAAATATTGAAAAGTCAATATATCGATGTTAACAGCAGTGATTTTAAAAATTGTAACTCTATTATTTTTTACGATATTGAGTTGAAGTTGAAGGGGTCAGAATAACTTTTAATGTTACGAAAATCAAACCACCGATGTATCGACGATAACAATTTTAACTCCATATCGATATATTTCGATATCAATAGTTATTAATCGATGTTCATTTCAGATTAACATTGCTTATCGAAACCGTTTATTATACCCTGAACCCATTGAAAATGGGTAAAAAAGGGTATAATGGTTTTGTGCAAATGTATGCAACAGGCAGAAGGAAGCATCTCCGACCCCATAAAGT
>SCDY01001874.1:0-21132 GCA_004143825.1 Drosophila micromelanica | reverse complement strand
GTGTAAACGAGCTGAAATGTTTATAGAACCAGATCGCAGGGTTCAGGGTATCTCCTAGTCGGGCGGCCCCGACTAGAGCCTTCTCACTTGTTGTTGTTGCAGCTTGTGTTGACCAGGCCCAAACAATAATTGTGGTATTAAAGCAGCCCAGGTCTGGGCTGTGGCCGCTGCAAAAGGCGTGCAGTTTACGCCGTGTTGCACCTATAAAATGTCTAATTAATGCACAACGAATTTGTGCCGCTTTAATGTTGAGCTCGCAGTTGCGTGTTGCTAACTTTTGATGCAGTTCATTAGCTGATCGATAACTAATCGATAGTTTTTTGTTTTTGTTTAAGACAGCTTCAATTTGTTTCAGATATTAAATGCAAAAGTTCTTTCAGTTACATTAACCTTTTAAATACATATTCTGACGCAGACAAAATTAGTGCTTAATTATTTTTAATTGCATATTTAAAATTTTAATATAGTTACAATTTTATTTAAATTTTAAAATTGTGTATTTCTTTTTTGGGATTTGTAAAATTTAAAACATGTTGACACTAAAATGCATTTCTGTTATTATAAATTACAAATTCTTTAAAGCAATTTTTTATTAACAGGAAGTTTTTAGCTGATAATGCAACAAAAAGTTTATATTTAAAGTATTTAAATGTATATTCTAATTAGTCAGTTTTCAAATGGCTTAGCGTTAAGCAACTTGACATGAGAACAGAACAATGTACAACAAAACACAAGTATCTCGACACCGTTAGACATTGGAATCCAAAGGTCTCCAATGTGCCCCAAAAAGCGCATATCTTTAGGTATTTTTCAAATGGAGTTCTCTTTATGCGGTCCCAACAATTGCAATTATGTACAACTGTCGCATAAATCATTTAAGATGATAAGCTGTACTAGTTTCAGGTTTTCAGCATTTAAACAAAAGAAAAAACACAGCCGCTAATGATGGCCAAGTATCTAGTTTCTCAAAAACAAAAAAACAAAAAATATAAATAAAAAAAAGAGACAAACTGTGTTTGTAGGTGGAGATAGTATTTAGTTGCACACCTACACGTTAGTTCCATTAATTTAGACTCTACCAGCATTGATAAAAAACATTGGAGTGTTATCGGTTTTAAACTTTTACCGAAGCACTTTCATACGAAAGCCGAAAAGACATTAAATCGCAATTAGAATTGCCGCAGAAGTTCCGCAAAGCCGCGGGGTGCACCCACAATACACACGTATTATACGTATTATAATAGAGAGATACGAAACATGTGTGTACACACACACACACACACACACACACAGATACATTGTAGTTAGAGATACGATAGTCGTGGGCAGGTATGACTGGCCCGGTCTCAGGTTGTTGCTCATTGCAATTTACTTTAATAGCTTTCAATGCACCGCACATTGAGAACAACAACAACAAAAACAGTTACAAGATGGGGGCAAATGTGGCGACTATCTAACTGCAAATTGCATTCGAATAGGTAGGAATATTCAATCTATTTGCCGTTGACAGTTTTTATCACTAATTAGTTTACATTATTTTCGATAGAAGCGCTGAAAATAATTTATCTTAATTTATTATCATTGCATTTGACCGCAAATGCAATTTAGCTAATTTCGATTGTCTGTTAATTGTTGTTGCTGTTGCTGTTGTTGCTGCTACAAGTTGATATGGACAACAATTGTTATTGTCGCATTGACAAATTGTCGGAAGCACTCAGGGTCGCTGAAAAGAGAGCTGCTGCCGTCGGCTGAAATCCACTCATGAGATTGGGCAACGGGCGAGGGAAACTCGGACAGAGCCGGACAGAGCGGACAGGGCCGTGCCGCATGTGCAACATGCTGTGCTAATTTGAAACAAAAGGACGATCCGTTGCGGCCACTGGAAATCCATAATGTGACAAAGCGCTGCCGAGTGCCGAGTGGCGAACCAAGCTGTGAAGGGCGCAGCATGCAAACAGGATCAACTAACTACCAGGCCAGCCACACAGACAGACGGACCGAAGGACAGACAGTGGAAGGCAGGCAAGCAGGCAGGCGAACGTTTATTGTGTGAAGGATTAAGATTATATAGCAGGCATATGCATGTATCTTTTAACTGTCTCTTTCTCTCTCGCTCTCTCTCTCTCTTCCTTACTTTGTTGTTGTTATATGTGTGTTTTTTTTTTCAGACTGAACTGTAAACTAGATGTCCTAATGTTCTTATGATTCGAGTGTTCTTTGGGCGTGCTGGCGTCTTAAGTTTATTAACGCCGTATTTTCATAGTTTCAATTTTCAGAATTATCCATTTTACTTTATTTTCCTGCAGCATTCTAGGAATATCCATTTTCAAATGGATGCAAAGAAAAAACACTGTTTTATTTTATTGATATATTAGGTTTGAAGAATGCAAAGCATTCAAAATAAATACGTATAGATATAAATAAAATTTTCTGGTTTTATTTTCAATAATACAATAAAGCATTTCAACGAAATATTAGTGAATTATTTATAAAATATAAGAACACAACAAAAAGAACTTGAAAATTTCATTAAATTTGAATTTGAAATTTCATTGAATTTTAAATTTTTTACATACTTTTAAGGCAGGATTTATATGCATTTATAATATAATATCTCTAAAACACTAATTAATTTTTTTTTTTTAATTTTAAACTTGTCTATCATAGACTTTTTATGAAGATCTAATCAATTTTATTAATTGCTGAGTTTATATGTTGCTTATTTAAATGTGTAATTGAATGTTTTAAACATACTTTTATGCTTATGCTATCTGATAGTTTATAAAAGATCGCAATAAAAATGTTCATTTTACAGATTCAACTAAAATACAAATTTTCTGAATGTAAACCTCACAGTTTCCTCGAAAAAGTGTACAGATTGTGTAGAATTTTGTTACGTACAAAAAGATATGCTTTTATTTTTTATTAATAATGTTTTTATGAAACACATATTTGAATATAAAAACACATGTGTAGGAATGTTCTTGTGTGTGCATAAATGCATATGCATTGCACATTTATATGTACATATGAAGTAAATGGCGGCTTTTCTCATATCTGAATAAAAATGCACACATAAATAAAAGTTGCTCATTTACGCATCTACCCCGTGGCGAATTATTTCAACGCGCTGCGACGATGACGACAACACCAGCAACAACAACAACAACAACAATAACAACAACTGCAGCCAGCGGCGAAGAAATATAAAGAAAAAATATATATTAAGGGCAGGACCAAGAACATGTGCAACGTGGTCGATACGGAAACGCCGCTGCAGGCCGGAGAGCATGAAAATAAAATTAAAATGCAAAACGTATCTGTGAGATACATACTCGTGTACATTGCATACACATATGTATGTAATATGAGCGTGAGTGCGAGTGCAAGAGTGAATGAGAAAGTGCGAGTGTGTGTGTGAGTGTGCGTGCTTGTTTTTGTAGTTGTATGCGTCGCGTATTTCATTCGCTCGCAACGCGACGAAGCGGAAAAAATAAAGCGAATAAAATATAAAAATGGAAACAACAAAACAGAAACTGAAACCGAAACGGGCAACAAACATAATGGCGCATTCGCTGTGTCGGTTGCCCGCTGGCTGGCTGGCTGGCTGGCTGGACGAGCCAGCCGAGTGAGCGAGAGCCCACAGCTTTCTCCCCGCCTCCCCCCCGTTTAGTGAGCCCCCTGCCAACAACCACCTACCCACTATTATATGGGCGCTGCTGCACGCACGCCCATGTCGGGTGTGTGTGTGTGTGTGTGTGTGTGTGAAGGCAGACGAAAATTTCGCGTAAGCACTAAAATAATGAAAAAAGCTTAAAAAAAATTAAACCGGTTAAAAAGGGCCAACGACTCTTTTCGTAACTTGCAGCCTGCGTCTAGCTTCGATTGCAGGCGGCAATAATAAAAACAATAAAGTTTCAGTCGGGTGTAACGGACGGTCTTAATTATTATTGTTATTTCAGAATAATATAGATTTTTATAATTTGTGGGGCGTAGCCGATTTTTGGAAGAGGTTTCAGAAGAGTGTTTGTTAAATTTGGTGTCTCTAACTCTAAACATGATTTTCACGATTTATAAATTTGATCGAATAGCCACGCCCAAGTGTACGATCTTTAGAGAAAGATATGAAAAAGTCTGGTTTTAAAAATGAGCGAGATACAATATAGATTTGCCGCGCCCTCAGTGGACGCAGCCAAAATATCATAATATATTATTTGACACGGGTATACACGAGTACACATTCCAAATTTGAGATGAATGAATCGACACATGGATTCTGCACAAAACCCAATATACTCTTTTCACTTCCTGAACGAGTGTAAAAAAGAAATGCATTATTTTTATTACTTCCAACGGGGAGCAGCCAAATATTGACTGACTCCTACCTTGATCGCAACGAGCTTTTGACCGCCAACTAATTTTTTCCCCCATTCAATTCAATGCGGCTGCACACGAAAACGAGAGCTTTTGACGAGCCCAGCAAATGTGCGAGAGCGCTTGCAATTTCAAAAAGAAAACAACAACTAAAAAGCCACGCCCTTTCGCGACGCGATGCGACGCAAGAAGAGGTATTTATTAGTGCTTTGATAATGAGCTTTTATTTTTGCCTGTGCATGTGTGTGCGTGCTCATAAAGTATTTGCAGAAAAGCTGTGCATGTGTGTGTGTGTGAGTTTTGTTTATTACTCTTTATCGCGCCTTGTTCGCAGCTGCAGCTGCTGAGCTGCCGCCAGTGCTGGAAAATCCAATTAACTATTTTATTAGCTATGGTTGAAAAATAATTCATAAATTCATTCTAAACAAAACTGTAATAATCATAATTTTTATGAGCTTTTTGTAGTGTTATTTATTTATTTATTATTTTTTTTTTTTTTGAGTTTGGCATTTGTCGCCCTTGCTTTTTATTGCCCTTATTCTTATAGCTTTGGTGTTTATCGTTGTTGTTGTTTTCGTTTTTAAATTAAATTAAAATACATACTCATATTCACAACGATGACACATAAATACACTTTAAAGATGGCGCCTAGTATTCCCCACCGTATTCAATACTCAACCCCCCTCCCCCTCTCAAAAAGCAAAAAATTTCTTTTGCCACTGTGGTTGAGAGCTTAGCTGCATCCAAATTTAACCCAAAGGGCATATCCCGTCTAACACTTAATCAAATATTTTTACCGTCCCCTTCGTTATGCAACCAATAACAACAACAATAAGAATAACAAGAATATGCCCCCGAGAGCGCAGCAAAGAATTTAATACAAATCGTTGCCTGTCAGCGTACAAGAAGCCAAACAAATTATAACAGGTGCCGTCGCTGCTGCTTTGGCTGAGTGCATTAAGAACCCCACACACACACACACACACACAGACGGTTATGGAATTGAGTCCGAAATGGAAAATCAGTGGTTGGGGATTGGGCGCCCCCCCAAAATCAGCTAATTTTCCATTGCTTTCATAGCCAGATTTGAGACTGGCAGGCAAGTGCTAAATTGTTAGGAATCTGTAAAGCAAAACGGCAGTTAACGTCACTGAGATTCAGCCACACACACACACACACACACACACACATACCAATGGAGGCAAAGACAACAGCTCCCACAGTCGGTGATTTAATGTGGGAACAGCGATTGGCGCTGATGTTGAACACGTGCGCAGTGCCGGACACCCCTCCCAAAAGCAAAAACCAAAAAGTAGTCGGGTGTAACCGACTGCGCAATGCTCGTTTACAGCAGACAAAAACAGTCTAAATTACTTTTTGTAATTTTTGGAAAATTTAAAATAAATTTTAGCAAAAATAAAAAGTAGTCGCGTGTAATCGACTGCACAATACTCTTTTACAGCATGATAAGCATAAAACAGACAAAAACTGTCTGGGTTTTTTTTGTGATTTTTAAAAAAGTATAGATATTTATGAAACTCGAAATTTAGCTCAATATTTAGGAAATGGCCAGCCAAATAAGGTGATTTTAGCTTTAAGTTTTAGAGAAAAAAACAAAAAGTAGTCGGGTGTAATCGACTGCGCAATGAAAGCATGATAACAACCTAAAGCAGACAAGTAAAATTTTTGTAATTTTAGAAAAATATAGATTTTTATAAAGTTTTGAAATTGGGCTCAAAATTTAGAGGAGCTTTTTAGAAAATAGTCAGCAAAATTAGGTATATCAATAGAGTTAGACTCTATGATTTTGGAAGACAGACAGCTAACCGAATATGCTCATTTTCACTTTGTAAACGAGTATAATAAATCAAAGAGTCATTTTGGCATTTGAACTGAAAGTGTCCCATGTTGCAGCAGCGGCTTGCAGCAGCATGTTGTTGTTGAGCTGGTTTGCTTGATTCAATTTAAAAACGATTCAAAAATCAAAAACCCAACTTCAATGATTTTAAACTGTGCGTTTAACCCAAGTAATTAAAGCAGTGCCTCAAATGACGACGACAAACTCCGATGAACCCACAAGATGTATGTATGTATGTGCAACATGGGGCACGACTTCAACTGCGACTCGCTTCATTTGAAAATTTATGACTTTTTGACAGCCCACATTATTGTTTAATCGTGACTTTTGGGCAAATCTCAGCCTCGTTTGCAATCGAGCAGCGGAAGAATTTTTCAGCATTACGCTCGCGAGGATTTGATATTAAAAACTCGGACGCACGAATGACACCAGCATTAATATAAATTCAATATACAATATATATATATATATATCCGAATTGAGCCTGGACTGGTTAATTAAAAACACCCACATACCAATGTCCACAATTGTAAATGATATACCCTCGCATTCGGTTTCGATCGATGGGTTCAATTAACACCCAAAAACCAAGTGTGGTATTTTATACGGAATTTTATGCAAAGAAGAAGAAGAAGCAGCAGCAAAAGAGAGTCAGAAAAAATAACAAGCAGGAAAGTGGGAACAATGTTTGCACAAGGCTATCAAAAAGGGTGGCCAAAAGCCGAAGCTATTAAAAATTATGTAAATATGCATGTCAGATATATATATGTATATGTATATGTATATATGTATATATATGTGTATAAAGTCTGGCTCATTGTTGATCAACGCGGCACAGTGTCTATCAACATTGAAATAAAAATGAAAGAAAAACAAAAGAGGCCTAACAAGAGTTTTATTGAAGAAGAGAGACACATACCCGTACCTATGCACACACACACACACACACACACGCACACACACTCTCGAAAAGATGGGCAATAAAACCCATTTAATATTCATTTAAGGTACTAACAAATAATGCAAATATTTAAACATTTTATTTACATATGAACGCCATCAAAGAGTTGAATTGAAAGAGATCTTTCAATTGATGGAAAGGTGAACGAGATCCCACAGAAAGGCCCAGAGCCCAGAGCATAGGCCTGGCCAAAAAAAAAAACAAACCATTCAAGATGCTCCACAGCTCAGCTCAGAAACAGATGAATCTATTTGTATTTATGGACATGTATGCACTTAACTGTACGAGTGTGTGTGTGTGTGTGTGTGTGTGTGTGTGTAATAAATGCGCGTTGTATGACTATTTAGCATGTCACCTTTTAACGGCTCCGTGGCAAACAAAACGAACGAACATCCAACGGCTAAAACCCCCCTCCCCACCTTTAGACCCCGTCGCCTCTGCTTAATTTTGAATCAACAATTTAACATTATAATTACGTTTCGAATCATCTGCAAATAGAAGAATTGCATCAATACAAAGCTTTTAGTAATTCCTCCCGGCCATAACATAATATAAATATAAATATATTAATAGAGGGAGAGAGAAGTGAGAAAAAGAGAGAGATGGACAGAGGCAGTTTTTGTTTCTCCGACGGCAAAACAACAAGTCAATTTCGATCATGACACCTGTAAGTGATTACAATATACATATGTATATATGTTTATATATGTATGTATGTAGGAGAGAGTAGCGTATTTTAATAAATGAGTATCAAGTGAGTAACATTTTAAACCAATAAACTGGAACTGCGATTAGCCGGAAACATTTGTTAACCAGGATGCTGAGTGGTTGATTTTCTAAAAATATATAGAAAAATTTTAAATATACCACATATTCAAAATTATTCTATATTCAACGAGTTTTTTTAGAGATCAAATAAGTTATCTATGTGCATATATTTATATACAGACGGCAGGAATCTTCACATGTTCTTGTTAAATATAAATAATAATATTATTATAGAACGCTCTTTTTTAACCGGGATTTTTGAATAATAATAAGCACGATTCCAAGTAACACGGATAATCACGGTTCAACTGTACTTATAAGGAATTGTGCATTTAACACAAAACTGACAAATATCTAAATTAAATTAGGAGCTTATATTAACCGGCTTTGCACGGTTCGTGTTTTTTTTTTCTGAAAATGAAAATTCAGTATGTAGATAAAATTTACAAAAATGTATATTTTTTGTGGATCGAAGATTTCTTAACTATAATTCAAATCGCTCTTCGGTTCGTTAAATTAAGAATACGTTTATTGAGAATTTACTGCAATTTGCAAATTTATCTTTAAATACTCGGGCAAGAAGTTTGAGCTAATCGCAATCGGATGAAAGAACTTTAAAACATAAATTTTTTAAAGGAATTCTTTTTAGCTTTTTAGGATTATATTCTGAAAGCAGTGCTGATCATCAATTGAATGGCCTAACAAAAATAGTTTTTAAACAGATAAATATTTATTGTTTTTTCTTCTTTCTGTCTATAAATTTGCATGTACACAATTATTCTGGGCTGCAATTTAAAATATTTATTAAATTCAAGCAGACTAATAAATCAGAAGTATATAACTTTATTTTGCACATTTATCTGTTGTTCAGTTTTCGTCATGATTATAAAATTGCACAATTAATTTTTAACCGCAGCCCATTTCTCAATTCTTCTTTAACTGATAACAGCTGCTATTCTAAGTGTTCTCTATGTTTCGCCTTGTTTAGTTTTCTTTTTTTTTGTTTTTTTTTGCTTACCAAATCGTCACCCAAATCGGAATCGCGTTCAATATTGTTATTTGAACGGCCGCTACAATCCATAGTCGGATGCACGCGGAGTTGCATTAGTGCGAGGTTTTTCTTGCCTCCTCCGGATGATGTTTCAATTATATTATGGCAGAAGAAGAGCAAAGATGGCAAATTGTTTCGATTTATAGCGGAATAAATGCACGAGCTTTTAACTTTCTACGTTATTTACACAGCACACTTTCTTGTTGTTATTGTTGTTTTTCTCGTTTTCTCGCTTTTTTTTGCGTTTTTTGTTTGCCTGTTTTGCTTTGCCGTTTGCTCCTGCGTTTATATCATCGAACAACCGTTATTAAATAATCGAGTTGTCACCTCGTTTTGTGCTCTCTTTGTTGTTGTTGTTTTTGGTTATTTTGCTGAAGCAGCAGTGGAAAAGGGAATTTGCGTTAAAGCACCGTTTCTTGAGCTCGCGCTAATTTTGTGGATTCGCTTGTTGTTTTTGTCTTTAATTTCTGTATTGCTTGAATGCAATTGATTATAAAACACTAATTGTAATTATTCGAATATTGTTTTCGTTCCTCTTATCGCTAGCTCCTTTCTGGCCGCGCACAACACACACATACACACACACACATTCAGATCACATTGAAATATTCGGCGCAACGTTGCTGTTGTTGTTGTTGATGATGATGTTGGATTAACTGTTACCTGATGGTGCCTGATCGGTATTGAGATCGGCTCCTGCTGCTTGTTAATTAACAATTTGTTCATTTATTTGACGTTTGATATCGCGCACTGTCCGCCGCATTCGCCCGACGCACACGGAACTCCAATTGGGAATAAAAATGATTCTCTCCGCACATCAAAAACGACGCGTCAAAGACAGCGCGCGCAAATATCCCTCTCTCTCGCTCTGGAACGGCTGGCAATCGGAACATGAGAATTGGCTGCGCTGGCGTGTATGTGCCATTCCCATTCGTTTTCAATTGTGACGCGCTCTCTCGCCAGCTGGTCTGGCTGGCTGGCCAATCGGATTGTCGTTTCAGTTGCGCTCAGGTGGCATTCAATTAAATTTGTAATCGTAATCTATGCAATACGAAAGTCGTGTCTGTATACAATGCGCTCGCCGCTCATTCGTTCACTAGACGCACACATACACAAGCACACGCCGCTCGCACTCGCACGCGTTTCTGCTAGTATTAGTGAGGCTACACTACAAAGCATGTTTATGGAGCTTGATTCAAGTGCTGTTTGCCTTGTTTGTTGTGGACCCATTTCGTATATCGCAAACAACGCAAACGTGTTGGCCAGTGTCCATTTGTATCTGTATCTGCACAAGTATAGTTTTGTGTATCTTTCAATCATAAATGCGGCGCTTTTTTATACGCGATTTAATTTAAAATACGCCCTTTTCAAGCGGAGGGCGTTGCCTATGCCAAATGCCGTTTTGATATGCGGGAAAACAGGCGTTTTTCCAAATTAAGCAAATAACACACACAAACACACACTTTTTCCTAACTAACATCGGGAATGGAATGGCAAATACGAAAACCCAGCTGAAACTTGATTAATGATTTGCGAGATAAATTACACTTGTAATGGCCCAAAAACGGTAGGTGGAATGAATGGCTGGCTATATAGTAGATAATGCGGAATGCCGTTACCGTTACACATTTTCAAACAGCCCCCGCAAATAATTTCAGTTGCTTGTTCGATTTTCACTAATTTGAAATTGATGAAAGCAGCGACGCAGCGTCGCAGCAGCAGCAGCAGCAGCAGCAGAGGGTATATCAATTTTCGCCGGCCTGTCAACTAAAATATATACACCTATATATCTATATATATATGTACCATATAAGTTAGTATATGTTTGTGTTTGTGTACATTTATATACACAGCATTTTGTAGGGAGCGCAGGCGCTCATCAAACACCACCAGGAGCAACCATTGAGGAAGGAACGAGGGGGGTTGGGGTGGGGTGGGTTGCACCCCAAGCGCCAATGACGAGGCGGCGGCGACGGCGGCAGCGACCCACAGACTTGACTGATGATGAAGTGAGAAAGTAATTAAATACAATTTTAAATGTGACTAATGAGACGACGTCAAATTCGTGGCGCAAATGAGTTGGGCCTGGAGGGGGCGGGTGTGATGCGGGGGGGGGGGGGGGGCTAGTTGGATGCTCTTGCCATCGTCTTCGAGCGGAACGCATTTATCAATATTCAATAAATAGAACGGCATTTTCGCACGCACACTACAAAGCACAGATCCGCTGTGCGTGTGAAACAAATGTATCCATAAGATACTCAGCATAAGTGCGCGCACACACACACACACACACACATATATATACATACATACGCCTTGGCAAGTATAACAATTACCGTTTGTTGTTGCCGTTGTTAACTTTCATTTGGGGCCAAAGCTATTTGATTTTCAAAGTACGTCCCGTCCGCATTTCAAATGCTAAAAAATCAACGAAAAAACAAAAACAACAGACAGACAGAAAAATACAAAAATAAAAAATAAAGCACAGGTGAAATTTGTTGTGAGCTGTTTTTGTGTTTAATTCATAGATACATATATTGGTAAATACGTGTACGAGTACGAACATCGTTTATTTGTCAACACGTCCATTTCCTGTATTTTGTGCCTTAGCCGAAAATGAAATATGTACCCGAAACAATTCGAAAATAAATAAATATATGAATATGAATAGAGAAACGGCGATACGAAGACAGATACAGATACAGATACTTATGCACATGCATATATTTACGAGCATTTCATGTTATTGTCCGCACATCCGTCGTAAAAGGGCTGCGGCTTTTAGAGGCCTCATTAGTTGATGACTCTTACGAGTTTCAGATTTGGAAACTACACCCAATTCTACACAATTCTTTGTTAGTGCGACTTCAAAGGAATTATAACATTAGAATTCAACGGGGAATTTGATATTCTGTTGAAAATGGGGGTTTTCTCGATCACCTTTAAAAAATAATCAAATTTTAAAAGAATACTTCCTAATAATACAAATTTTGAGATTGAAAACTTAAGAAAAATGTGGAGGATATATTAAAAATTGAACTTACTTTGTGTTGTATGATTTTCTAATATTTTCAAAATTAATTATAAGTATGCATTAATACTTGAATAATTGTAAATACTGGAAGTTTCTCAGATATTAATACTAGCAAAAAAGTTCGTAAAATAAGAATTTCGCTAGAACTGAATTTTGTAATAAAATTGTTATGGAATTGGGTTTTTTTTTTACTTTACTTTTCACTTTTAAATTTCTATAGTTTCTACACTCTGTTTCTGCTATATGACTACTATGGTATTCACTTCAAGTCTCCAAAGATCAACATTTCTTGTTTTGTTTTTTATTGACCTATGATACTGGTATCCCGTTTCGTTAATGATCCCAATCATATGCATTCGAGCATTAAGATAATCATTAAAATGCCAGCCCTCGACACATTTATTTGAATACCTGTTGGCAAATGTAGATCAGTCAAAAAAATGGAGCTGGGGCCTCGGTGTGGTCGATAAGAAATGCGAATTTAATTACATGTAATTTTCCAGCCCATTTACAATTTCAACGCGTCGTGGTTCGAGGCGGCTATCGGGTCGGTTCGGTTCGGAGAGCGGGTCAATTAATAAAACACCGTTTAGGCTATCATTAATTCAAGAAATGCAATTTGTCAATTCGGGGCCTGGGACAGACAGACAATCGGACAGCGTTGTGGCAAAGCGTGTGAGAAAGCGATTTTGTTAAACTAACATCTCAGAGACAAGCTCAGTTTACCGACTTGGCCCGCTAAGCATTCGGATACGGCCCTGGGCCACTGTGGCCATAGCCAAAGTTAAAGCCAAATTGATTGACCAGATCGACAACAACGTCGTCGTCGTCGTCATCGTCATATGAATGAACTCGAAAGCATCGACGATAATTGATGATATTTAGCTAGGCATGCCAGTCTATTTGTATCCACATCCAGTTAAATGAAAATGGCCAGCGGATCATTTCAGATCAGAATCGTTTCACACACTCACACAGATTGGCTTGCGGCCCCAAAGAACCAGAAAAAAAAACAACACAAAACTCAGTATGATTGTTGCAGCTGCACGGACTCGTAATACTCTGTTTGCAGTTTAAACACAGCTTAAAACAAATTTAAATCAACTTTTTTTATCTTTGAAGAATCCAAAATACAAAACTTTGACTTATTGGATATTTGGATATTTTATATAAAAATATATGTACCTAATTTTACACTGCAAAACAAAACTGAAATTACAAAATCTGTCTTTAATTCAAGTTTCATTGCACAAAACCAAAATACTCTGATCAACGAAATTCTGATAAAATTAATTTGATTTATTTATATTTAAGACTCAAACTGCAAATATAAATTTGAACACTGGAAAATTTCACAAAACCAATATACCCTTTACTACTTTTTGAACTGAGTACAAAAAAAGCTTCAGTTGAGCGTTTCATTAATAATTTGTGATTATCTGTTGTTGGATCGCCTCTGGTTAGCTGGCAACAAGCTTTTCAATACATTTCCAAATTGAGAGTAGTAGAAAGACAGTTAGAAGCAATCGCTAAATTCATTCACAAAAAGATACAAAGATACTATCTCATCTGTTCAGATGTGGACATCATTAGCTGCCCAGCTTCAGCTCCAGTTCCAGCAACAACTCCATTTACACCAACGTTGGCTCCAACTTCCTCTCTGTCTGGTTTCTTTAAATATAAATTTAGTTTTTTTTGTTGCTTTTTTAGAAATATTTTTAATGAAGTCGAGCAAACGCTGCCAAAAATAGAATATCAATTTGGGCAAAAAAGCATAACGGATGCGCCTGTCAATATTTTGACAGTTTCTCTCCCAGCATAAAGAGGCCCACAAAATGAAGCCAGCAGAGAATCGGAGAAACAACACGAGACAATCTGACGGCGCATCTGGCAACGACTCCGGCTCCGGCTTCTGTTGCCATCTTCGGATCCGGTGCGATGTAATGCGCACAATTCCACATTCCGGGAATGTTGCAGCAAGCCTTTAATTGAATTTCTTTGGCTGACTGTCTGTTTCTGGGGCCGCGTATTTATTTTGAATCAACGAAAGCGTACAAATAAATAAATGGATTTTCGTATAAAACTTCAAAAATGATTAATATGCGCTAATGTTTTATAACTTTGCCCTTAATATGCGCATATCAAGCCGAACTCGTCCTGCCCCAAACTGCTGTCGAAACAATAAAACCGAGTCCAGTAACTGCCTCCAACCCATCCCCCGCTCCCCGCTCCCCGTTCCCGTTCCCTTGCCGAGCCACAAGCATTTAAATGCCAAAAGCGATAAAAGAATGAACTGTATCGCCTTTGTCTGCCACGCAGAGTACAAATATGAACGATATCCACACACACACACACACACACATACAAGAGATCTGTCGGACGGTACGACACATCAACTGTTTGACTGATCTCGATCTTAACTGCTAATGACTTTAATCGTTAATCTCTGACATACAGAAATTCTGATTGAAGCGCAATCTGAACAAAACTGCAATAAATTACCAAATTCCGCCTCTGAACAAAACAAGTTTCTTTTCCTTTCAAATTTTGATTATGGGTGGCATTCAATTTTCCCTCAGTTTTTATTTCTTTGCAAAAGTTCTTGGTATCGATTAGTATAATGCTATTGCCAGACAACACAAATTTAGCAAGCTGTCGTTTCAAAAATGGTAAACTTAATTACACAATTATTTCTTAATTGAAATTGAAAATATTATTTTCTAATCTATTATCCCGAAAATAGGTAAAATAATACATAAGGTTATAAATTATATATAATTTTTTTAATCACCTTTTTTACTTGTGCCTAATTATTTGAAAAACTTTATTTTTTAATTCATCAAAAGCATCAAAAGCTTTTCAATGAAAAAATTCTTAAAATGTGAAATTAATTTCTTAATTATTCATATACATTTTACCTTAAATTCATTTTTTTATTAAATAAAATAAAAACGTTACTACTAAGAAAGAAAACATTTGTTTTGTCTCATATAAAATATATTAATTTCATTTTATTCTTTTTTATTTTCGATACAACAAATTCCTGTTTGTTAAATGTCGTTTTACGTAGAAATACAAAAGTATCAAAATTTTTTTCAACTTAATTGTCATATATTATTGTTTTGGTTACATAAAATGTATTTGTCAGTTGTCAAAATGCACTAAATTGCGATAATTTCATTATGTTCATTATGTTATGTTATAAATGCTAAGTATCTGGCAGACATACATATAACGAAAGCCTGTTGATGGCGATTATAAAACCATAAAAATACAAATACAATACGAATGACATCAATAATGACATTGAATTGGTTGCTGTTGCTTTAAATTGTAATACGCTACAGCCTTGAGAAGGGTATTCTGATTTTTTTAAACGGTTTGTAACACAAGGAATACTATTATTTAATATCAAATAAACATTAATTTATTTGTAAGTTAAGCTTTTATTAATATTTTGATTGAATGGATAATAAAATGCAATTTATTAATTAAAGCTTATAATTATATTTTAAAATGAATAAATAATTTTTAAATATTTAAATATATTTACATGTGGTATACAAATTTTTCTAAATTTCCGCAATATTTATATGGCCACAAATAACTGCATTTGAATGAAAGGGTATCTAAAATTCAGCACTCCAAAAGTAGCTGTTATTTTATTTTTTTTCCTCTTGTTTCCCTGTATTCTTGCCACCCTCTTAGTTGGGCATTTTGTTTTATATTTTATACGTGTAAGCTTTATTTATTCTGTGTTTATATGGCCCGCAATTGAGGCAAAGACATGGGCAATATAAATATATAATAATCATAATGCGGCTACTGGGATTGGGGGTCGTTTTGTGGGGCTTCGGTGTGTGTATTACGTATACGACATGTTGTGCGGCGCGGAATGCCTCAAATCAGTTCAAACGCATGCAGAATGACGCGTTTGCCCACACGTAAGCAGAACAGAATGTCATGTGAAATGCCGAGAAAGTCAACAAACTATTTTGATAAAAAAATATATATATCTATTTTTTTATTAAATTGAATGCGAACAGAAGCTGCCCCAAACATGTCCAGCTGTTGACGTCCGTTGCCAAAGACAATAACAAGCGGATCAACAACAACAACAACAATAACAACAACAACAAATACGAAAATAAATAAATAAATTAGCAGCCGCCGCAGCCAGATTCGAGCTGAATTCAAATTTAAAACTCTTGGCCAGGCCAAATAAGATTGACGACAGCGACACGTTGATTAATTAATCTGACATCTCGGGCGTCCAAATGGCGCGCCCATGGACGGATTGCAAATATGTGTGTGGCAACAACAAAAAAATGCTCATGTATCCGTTAGATACACAGGAAGTGCTGCTTTTAAGATACAAACCCCCCATCCAGCCCACATTAAGCACGCCCACGTACCACATTGGCTCCAGTTTTCCAATAGTCATATCAAAAAGATCTCTATATATACATATGTGTGTGTGTGTGCTGAAATCAAATCCCATATAGCATGACATTCCACAGTTGCTGCTGTCCATTCGATGCTACACATTTAATTTGGGTGACTTTTATAAATCGCTACATATCGCACAATGTTTGAAAATTAAAATCAACACAAACGTTGCAATCGGTTGTAACCGACTGCACAATACTCGTTCACAAATTTGCAGACTACAGCTCTAAAAGTCATCTTTAGATTCTGATCTGAATTTTAACAGTTTATCTGAGGCGGTTAAAATTAAAAATATTTGCCAAAAATTTAAATATCTAAATGGATTTAATATACTCATTTCACTTGAGGAGTGAGTATACAAATTATATATATAAAAAATATGTATAAAAACCAAATCCAAGAGCAGTTTTCTATTTATCACAATGCGTCTTGTTTTGATATGAAAAAAAGGCAGCAGCAGCAGAAATAACAGCAAGCTGTTTATTTTTACATTTGTTAATCTGTATTCATTATCTCATATCTGTGTGTGTGTGTGTGCGTGTGTGTGTGTTAGCCACGTTTTTGCGTAAAGGCAGCGATTAGCCTTAATGCCCCCAAATCCATTTCCAACAGACAGAGAATATACAGGTATAAACGTATTTATAAACGTATTTTAGATACGTGTTTATGAGCATATGGATTTCTAGCTTTACACAAATTAACTTGTCTAACGCTTATTAGCGGCCTTTGACCTTTTTGTGTCATCGCCAGTCACTTAATTAATGTGCCAAACAATTAATTGCAAGCAACGACAACTTACAACAACAACAAGAACAACAACAACGAGCCAACTAGAGTCTATCTTTTTAGATTCATTGATATGAACACTCGTATGAATGTTTATGGCCAACGGGGCGTATTAAATTTACGACCGTGCATTAAAATGTTGCAACAAAATGGCCGCTAGCCGCTGCTGGCGGGGCCACAACTAAAAAAAAAAACAGAAAAAAACAAAAGGTTCAACATTCGAATTATAATAAACGTCGTCTTCTCAACGGCAATAAATAATAGACAGCAGCGAAATAGGTATAACTTTTTTTGCATCGAACTCGTTGATATGCCCAGTCAACAGAGAGAGATAGCAACAGGCAACTGACCGAGAAGTAGAAAAGAAAACAGTAGAGAGAGGGAGAGGTGGTTACAATTGCCAAACGATAGACAGAGATGGGCAATAACAATAAGGCACAGAGCCGTCGCGAGCTGGCAAAATTCGAATAAGCCAAGCACTAAATTACGTGCACAGTGAGAACTTAACTCTAATCTATATACAAAATTTTCAAGAACATGCAAATATTTTTAGTAATTGTGGATTTTCAATTCACGAATCTAAGAAAACAATGTTTGGTTAAATTTAGAGCAAACTCTAATACGAAACAAAAAAACAAACTAATTGTGGATTATGCTTCAAAAAGAATTGAAATGAAATAATTAACATTAATACGAATCGATGCTTAACATAATTTTTTTTCATAATCTTTTATTAGTTTCAGTGTGAAGAAATTACAAATAAAAGAATAGAATTCAATTTACTCTGCTTTGAAAAACCATTCAATAAATATATTTGGCAATAAGCGAAATTTAAAATTAAAAAAAAAAACATGTTTACAAAGCAAAAATTAAAATTTTAAAATAATCCATAATTAAAAGAATCTTAAAAAGTATGTAATTATTATTTTTCAAATATTTAAAAAATCTGGAAAATATTTACACAAATTTTATATTTTTATAAAAATATTATAATAAAATAATTATTGGTCTTTGTAGTTATAAATTGAACATTTCAGTTAGTGGAGAAGTTGAGTTCAAGATATTAAACAGCATGCATGAAAAAATTATTATTCTGTAATTGAAAATAATTCGAAATATGTTGTTCTTCCCAAATAGTTGCCCTCTCCTGTTGTAAATTAGTTACAAACGTATAT
Source organism: Drosophila micromelanica (assembly GCA_004143825.1). Lineage (NCBI taxonomy): Eukaryota > Metazoa > Arthropoda > Insecta > Diptera > Drosophilidae > Drosophila > Drosophila micromelanica. Next base: position 2,676 of record SCDY01001874.1, on the reverse strand, counting down.
TCGCATATGCTGTAATTTTACAGCTAATTACTATAGGTATTTGTGTGTCAGGGTTTTTCGGCCAATGTTCATGTGATTGCGAACCACGGTGGATCTGTTTCGAGTCGCGACCGTTGTTGCTGTACTTTTGTCATATGGAAAATTATATTGTGCTTTGTATATGGATGATGTATTTGCCTTTTTTTATGTTTTTATGCTTAAAAATGCAGTCAGCTAAGAGCAACACACACACACACACACACGTACTCACAGTTACAATGTAATATCCGACACTAACCAGAAACAACAACAACAACACTTTGCTGCCTTTGACAGTGAATGAAGCAAAGCTGTGAAACTATCCGGTGTGCTGGGTGAGAGTTGATGCTGATGCCAAACTGCAAATGGCCATAGCTTTTCCTTAACGCTGATCGATTGCAAATAGGTCTAGGGATCTAAACGCCCCTTTGGCCGGGTTGCAGTCGCAGTTAAAGTTGTAGTTTTTAGCCACTTCCCACTTGGCCCTTAACTTCATTATGGCGATCGTCATTATATGTATATACATATATACTGTTCGTGATCATCAGGTCGATAATTGATTGCCACATAATTTATGTCATTTCATGTGCGTGCCGTTTGCAAAATATGAAATGCGACGATGCGCAGCGAATCTGGCAGCTTGCAGTAACATTTGCAGTCGCAGTTGCTGTTGCAGTTGCAGTCGTGTAAAACAGTAAAAATACAAAAAAAAATCGTTGCTGTTAATAGGTTTCGTACTATTGTTATAATGCGTAGGCTCCACCTTCCCATGGCGCAGCTTCGACTGCAGCTCCAGCTTTTTGCTTCAGCCCCACAATGTTTGTTATGTTAATGAACTCTGCGAACCTGCCACACACACATAAACACACACACACACACACATGTGTGTGCCACTCCTGGGTGTGTGTGTGCCAAGTCAGCCAAACTTTCATCATTAAAGAAAATTATAGCCAAGTTGCTGTAATGCAGACGGACGACGCTGTGACGTTGACGACTCTCTGCGGCCACAGCTAGTCCCAGCAACGAAGGCGGGCGACGACCGACGACGGAGGACAGACGACGGACGACGGACGACCAGCGACCGACGACCGACGTGGACCGTTCCACACAAAAAGTGTTTATGGCCAGAAATCCGTCAACATATTAACACTAAATATTAAAACGTACAAGCGTGTTTATGCATATATATCTACTCATATGTTGCCATTGCACATTCATGCAGACACACACACACACACACACGCACACTCACATATGTATGCATATATGGCCACCAAACACTGTCAGAGAGTTCAAAGCTGGGTTTAAACTGTGTTTTGCACAGCGTATGTTTTGGCCATTTTTTGTCACATTCTTCAGCTTCCATTAACACAATTCTTGACATAACATTAATCAGCTTATCGAACTATGTATATACTCTTAAGGGTCCTTCAAATAAGTTTTAAATTTTGAAAATGCACAATCTTCCTTTTTAATGGAATATTAACTTATCTTAAACTAATAATTAATAGCTACAAATATACTTATGTTAAATTATTTAATAATTTAAACTCCCATAACTTTGTCAAAAGTTAACCGATTTTCATGTTTGATGGCATTTTTATCATGATTTCGCCTATATTTTAATTCTACATTCCAATTATATGCACTTTTAAAAATAATTTTTTTTTTTTAATTTTTGGTAAAAAAGCATGTACCCCTCCCTTATTCATTTTCGAAAAAATTTTTTTTTTTAAATTTAGATTTGCGAATTTTTGTTTTTAATCGAATGTATTTGTCATAATTAGTATAAAAAACAACATTTGAAGTGATTTTGGGGGGGGGGGTCGAATTTTTGGTCAAAAATCATGCCAAAATTGTGGAAAATTTTTACATGTAAAGTTCTAGAATCTATAGTTCCAATAATTCAAACTACCATAACTTTGTCAAAAGTCAACCGATTTTCATGTTTGATGGCATTTTTATCATGACTTCGCCTATATTTTGACTCTATATTCAAATTATATGCATTTTTGAAAATAATTTTTTTTTGAAAATTTTTGGTAAAAAAGCATGTACTCCCCCTTATTAATTTTCGAAAAATTTTTTTTTTTCAAAATTTAGATTTGCGAATTTTTGTTTTTAATCGTATGTATTTGTCATAATTCAAAAAAACAACATTTGAAGAGATTTTGGGGGGTCGAATTTTTGGACAAAAATCATGCTAAAATTGTGGTAAATTTTGACAAGTAAAGTTAATGAATCCATAGCTCCAATACTTCAAACTACCATAACTTTGTCAAAAGACAACCGATTTTCATGTTTGATGGCATTTTTATCATGATTTCGCCTATATTTTGATTCTACATTCAAATTATATGCATTTTTGAAAATAATTTTTTTTTGAAAATTTTTTGTAAAAAAGCATGTACTCCCCCCTTATTCATTTTTGAAAAAAAAATTTTTTTAAAATTCAGATTTGTGAACTTTTGTTTTTAATCGAATGTATTTGTCATAATTAGCATAAAAAACAACATTTGAAGTGATTTTGGGGGAATCAAATTTTTTGTCAAAAATCATGCCAAAATTGTGGTAAATTTTGACAAGTAAAGTTTTAGAATCCATAGCTCCAATACTTCAAACTACCATTACTTTGTCAAATGTAAACCGATTTTCATG